>LDPL01000006.1:32923-217753 GCA_001305505.1 Neonectria ditissima
GACACCCATCTGAAACAGCCACACTGAATCATCAATTGCACATCCATTCCACAACCAATCATCAAGGAATTCAAATATGTCATAGGCCCAGGTCTAGGCCACAGATTGGTATACTTTGCATTGCAATTGGACCATCAGGGTCAAAGTTATCAGGGTATAAAGAGAGAGGGATTTCCCAAGTTGTCTAAATTAGTATCAATCTCTCACACACTCATCTCTTATTCAATTGATTACATAAGCACACCATTATAAAGCTAATTTCTCGCTCTATCCAATGGTATCACCTCTTTTCCAACAAGAGTTCATATACCCTCTCGAATCCCCTCAGGAAGCCTGGATATATCCTACTATCCTAGTAACCTATCTAATTACCTATCAATTTCCTATTAAGGAAGCCCTGTATTATCTAACAAAAGGTTAGGGGGGAAAGAGCTATATTCTTACTAAAGGCCTTAGTAACTTAGTCTTTAGTACTCCTAGCCTATACCTTATCTATAGTAAGGAATATAAGGACTATATTACTACTTAAGAGCTTTCTAGCTATAATAATATTAGTATTACTATAGGTATAGTTTACTATTATAATAGTATCTTTTAGTATTTAGCTACTAATATTAGGAGGTATATTCCTTATATAAATAGTAACTTTATATTTAATATAGCTTTAAGTAGTTTACTTAGGGCTTATATAGCTTAGGGTTATAAGGTTTTATACTATAATTAATATATATAAGGGTTAGTCCTTACTATAGTCTAAAGCCCTAGTAAGGGTAGTATTAATAATAGTAGTTAAAGTAATAATAACATTTAAGGTAATTTATTCTTTAAGGGTTACTTTATAGTTATATAAGGTATCCTTATTATAGGAGGTATATACCTATATCTTCTATATATTAGTATAGGCTTAGACTATAGTTTAGACCTATTTGAGAAGAGAAGGAGGGATAATTCTAGTAATAGCATTATATGCTTTAGTTTCTAGGTTATCTACTAGTATTCTAGTCGATTCTACAGTAGGTTTATTACTTTTGCTTTATATGTACTAGCTGATTCCTACTAAGGGGTTATATTAGCTTTAGTTGAGGTTATATACTCTAGAATCAATAGCTATTAGTAGTATATTAGTACTATTACTATGGCCCTAATGTGCTATTGAATTAGGGGTAATTTGTATATAAGGATTCTAATTCTAGTATTAGAATATATTTTAGAGATAGATTAAGGCTATAGTAAGTAGAAACTAGGAATTTTAGAAAAAAGTTATTACTATAATATAATATAATTAATACCTTTATATATATAAAGCTTAATAAAGATATATATATAGAGATACCTAGAGGATACTAGAAGCTAGGAATAATCTTAAAGCTATAGAAAGCTCTCTATAGGCTATAAAGATCCCTATTATTATAGTAGAAGCATTTTAAGAAGAGCCTACTATAAGTAGGCTTTTACTAAGTACCTAGTAAAAACTACTACTAGCTTTATAGAGATATTATCTTCTTCTTCTATATAGATAACTATATTCTATATTTTCTACTATAGATAAAGAGTAAAGTAATAAGACTTATTAAAGACCTATAGAAAACCTATTACCTAGAAGGAAATAAGCCTTTATATTAGTTCCTAGGAATTAAAGTTATCTATAATAGAGAAAACTAGTACCTCTAGCTTTTATAGTCCTTATATATTAATAAGATATACTAAATACTCCCTAAAGGTACCCTAAACCTATAATTAATAATCCTAATAATATAAGAAGAGCTAATACCTTATAAGGAGATTATAAACTCTAGGAGTATTAATCTATACTAATAAAAGGTTAATACTATTATATATATTACTATAATAATTTAACTTAATATTACTTTTACTATAAGCTAGCTTACTAGGTTTAACTAGAACCTAGGGCCTTAATACTAGTAAGTAGCTAACTAAGCCCTAATATACCTTATTTAAACCTAAGGTTTTTCTCTTAAATATACTATAATAACTTAACAAATTAGTATAGAATCCTTTAGTACTAGTATAAGCTTAGTATACTAATTATACTACTACTATAATTTAGCTATAGGTTAGTTCTAACCTCTATTCTTATACTCTTATATACCTATTTACTTATAAGACCCTAATTTCTCAATGAAAATAGCTACAGCTAGCTTCCTAGATATTATATATGTATTCCTTAGTGTTTTCCCTATTTCTAAGGCCCCTAGACTGATTAATCAGATATAACAGATAACTTTAAGACTATAGCTTACTTTAAGCTTAGATAGATCTACTAACTCTAGTACTAATAGCCCTTAAGCCCAGAGGTTAGGATAGGGATATCCCTAGTAAAAGAAGGTATATATTATAGGTAGGTAAAGGAGGCTAATAGGCTAGCTATTAAAGATATCATCAGGGTAGGCACAGTAGTATATTATCCACAAAATAACCTCTTCTTTTTGCTACTTTATGTATAATCTTTTGGTCTACTTAATAGGTACCTTTATCTTATAAACCTAGTCTTTAAAAGACTTAGGCTTTAGACTAGGCTTAGCCCTCTTCTACCTTATATTAGCATCTAATTCTTATAATAGTAGCATAATAGAGAAGGGTATAATAGTAATAACTTCATATTAGTATAAATATAATATAATTTAGTAAGGGGAATATAGTATCTTATGATATATAATACTTAATTACTTTAATATCTTACCCCTTAGTTTAATATTATACACTAATTATATAGGGAAGTAATCTATAGGGCTAGTAGTAATTAGTACTTTAGTATTATATTAGCTATAAAGGATTCTATACTAATTTGTTAAGTTACTATAGTAGTATAATACCTAGATATAAAGAAGATAGCCTATAAATAGTATTAAATATAAGTTTTACTAATAACTTAATAGACTATTAGAGCTCCTAAGTATTTATTATAAAGCTATTTAAAGGGATTACTTCCTAGAGAGTAAATAAATAGAATACTATTACTATATTAACTACTAAAACTAAGCTCCTTATACTATCCTAAGTAGTAAAGGAAGCTCTCTTTATAAGCTAACTTATCTCTACTCTATAAGTTAACTTATCTTTACCTACTATATACTAAGTAGTTATTATACTTATAAAAGTTACTATTAAATATAATAATAAGTAGACTATCTAACTTATAATAGCTAAACTTATATAGCTATATATAAAGTTAAGATATATTAATATATATAACTATTAGTTATATTAGGAAATAGTAAAGGAAAAGATTAATATAATATATATTCTATTAATATAACTATTTACTAATAGCTTAATAAAGAGCCTACTAAAAGAGGGTTTTATAAAGTTTATTTAATAGCTTTAGCTTATAGACCCCTTAGAGATATTAGGGTAAAGAAGAAAAGATAAAGATTATAACTTAATAGTAAGGCCTTTAAGCTAAAGAGATATATTAGATTAGAATATATAAAGAATAACTCTAAGGGAGGTTATATAGAACTAGTGAATATTTACTAAGGGGTAGCTAAAGAGGAAGGTAGTTACCTCTAGTAGAGAGCCTAAGAGCCCCACTTTTAGGACTATATTATAATCCTGATAAATAGTCAAAAGGGATAAGATAGAGAGAATATACATAATATATATACATCTAAGCTATCTAAGTAGTATATAAGCCTTTTAACACGATCTCTCCCCTACCGCTGCCCTGCCCGTCCAGAGCGCCCTCGAACCCCAGCTCAGAGCCGACCAACACTATAGAAACGTGCTCTGTGCCGCAGGGAAGGGTCTCCATGACGCTCGACATCACGCAGAGTGACTCACGCGCCAGGCTGTAAAGCAAGGCTAGGGGTAGGTAATACTGAAGTCAGCGTTTCCCAGCGCTGCTATTAATGCAAGTCCCCCTAAGTTAAGCTAAGTTAAGTCAATTCAAATATCAGAATCCTTACATATATTAAATCAGGGTAAAATATTTTAGACTTATAAATTATTTAAATCCCTAGATTCTTAATTAGTAATATACTATAGGGTAGGTATTATTAGTTTTTTTAGGTAGATTATAGTATTTTAACTATATACTTAAAGCTAGGTTTATATTTCCTATATTTTCTAGCTACTTAAAGCCTTATATTTACTATAGCCTAATCCTAAGATTAAATATAGCTATTAACTTCCCTCTTATATTATTATTTTTATTATACTAAATAACCTCTTTATTATATCTTTAATATCTATTATTCTTACTACTATTAATACTTTAGTATAATAAAGGGAATTATCTATTTAAGCTTAAATTAACTTATTTAGAATAACTTAATAGTTAAAAACTCTTACTAATTTCCCTTAAATATATATATTCTAGTAGATCTTTATACTAGTATACTAACTTTACTATAATATCCTAAAGAGATCCTTTATCTATAGCTATAGCTTTATACTTATAGAGATTATTAATAGTAAGGCTAAGGGTTTTATCACACGCTAAAGTATCATTAACACTATAACGCTAGAAGTAGAGCCACAAGGTACTATAGTCTCAGAGCGGAAGTAATAGAGCTACTACAGTCTCAGAGCGACCACACCAATCAGGTATTACTAGCATATATTACCCTACTCTAGACAACTAGAGTAGAAAGGGATAAAAGGAGCTTAGATGACTAGGAAGAATAGGGAGATTAGAGATTAATATACATCATAGTACTATTATACCTTTACTATAGTAACCTTATAGTAATCTAGTAGTCCATCTTACCTCTTTATTCCCTACTGTAAATACTATCCTTAATAAATTAATCTCTCTAAACCTATAGGTATAGTAGACTATTAAGGAAGATAACTACTACTAATAACCCTCCTAGTATACTATCTACCTCTTTAGGTTTATACCCAATAAGTAGTAGAGACCCTATGATTTCGTAGACCTAAGACAGGTAACCTAAGAGTTAGATATTACTATTAAACCCCCTATTTAACTATAATCTTAACCCTCCCTCTAAGTATAATAATATTCTTATGGAAGAGGTAGAGCTAAACCTTTATATTAAGACCCTATAGACCTTATAGTAAATTAGCTGTAAGAGATACTAGCTTAAGCTAATTAATACTAGAATTACCCTTAACTTTAACCCTAATAGTAAACTATAACCTATAAAGTAAACTCACTATAAATACAATATAAATATATAGTATACCCCTAACTATAATATTAGTAAGCTTATCTTAAAGACCCCTTATTATAGCATAAAGTCTTAGATTAAATTAAGGATCTATCTTACTAATCTTAATAGCTAATTCCTTTTATATCCCTTAAGCTTTTATATAGACCTACTAAAGGTCCTACTTACTAGTAGCTGTCTTAAAGGATTAGTTAAGCTATATTAGACTAGCTTCCTTAACAATAACTAATAAGGTTAAATCAATAAGATTACATAGAATAATTACCTTACTTAGGTTAAAGGGACTATTAATAATAACCCTACCTAATACCTTAAAATAACTATAAAGCTAGTATACTACTATATAAAGCCAAGCTAGACTATTAGGAACTTCCTTAACTACTATAAAGCTCTAGAAGCTAAGCTCCTAGACTAGTTACCTAATTCCTATTAAGTCTACTTAGTAATTCATCGACTTATACCTATACTATAAACCTAGGTAGTTAACTATAAGATCCCTTTGACTTAGCAGAAGTTCATCAGCTCAGTTACCTAAGCAGAGACCATCCTTAGAAGACCTAACCCTAGTAATAGTAACATATACTTATTACCTACTTTAAGTACTACCCTAAACACTAACCCTACTAATACCCCTATAGCTCTATAGGCACCTTACTAGCCCTATAGAAGCATTATTATATACTATAAGTACAGAGAAGAAGGACATATCTTAACGAAGTACTTTAAGCCTAATTATAAGATATATAAGAGCAACTATCATACTATAAACCAGTATCTAGCTAGCTATAACCCTACTATACCTATAACAGCTCCTAATAACATCCAATTCATAAGCCTTAGAACTTAATAGGGATCTAACTAGACCCTATCCCTACTAACGCATTAGACTATTAGAACCTAGATATATATAGGGGGCTAGTAGAAAAGACTAGAGGGAAATACCTTAGTAGATACAGGGGCTAAAGTAAACTTCCTTTACCCTTACTACTTAACTACTACTAAATAGAAGCTTATTAAACCTAGTAAGGTCTAGATTAAAGGAGTCAACTAAGAAGTCCTTAAGAACTAAGGAACCCTCTAATAACTTATAATAGTCTATAATAATATAGGGAAGGTAAGGATATATAAAGTCTACTTCTATATTACTATAATCTACTAGTATAGAGTAATCTTTAGAGACCCTTAGTTTTATAAGATAGAACCCTAAGTCCTTAAGTAGAAAACAAAGACTTAAAGGTATAGTATACTATAAAGTAACATTAAGGTTATTATAAAGAAGAAGAGAATACATAAGGCTACTAAAGAATATATTACTACCCTTATAATTACTAGTAATCTATTAGATATACTTACCCCTATAATACTAAAAGGAACTACTAAAGAGTTATAGTAACCTAATAACAAGAAGCTAGTAACTAACTACCTTAAACTCTACTTAGAATTTAGAGATATCTTTAAGATAGAGAAAATAGACCCCCTAACGCTTAAAGGATAAATATATACTATTAACACAGAGGAAAGTAAAACACTACTATAGGGACCTATCTATAGTCTTACTACAAAGGAGCTAGAAGTCCTCTAGGCTTACCTTACTAATATATTAGCAAAAGGTTAAATTAGATAGTCTATTAGCCTAGCTAGGGCCCTAATCCTATTTATCCCTAAGAAAGAAAGTAAGCTATACCTTTATATTAACTATCACAGTCTTAATAAGATTACTAGGAAGGATAAGGCTCCTTTACCTCTAATCCACAAGATCCTAGATCAGCTTAGTAAGGTACAGATCTTTATAAAGCTAGACTTAAAGGATATATACTACTAGCTATATATCCACAAGAGAGACAAATAGAAGATAGCTTTCTACTACTACTATAGTTACTTTGAATACTTAGTTATACCCTTTAGACTAGTTAACACCCTAGTAATATTCTAAGAATATATTAATAACATCCTTATAGAGCTAATAGATATTATCTACATTATCTATCTAGATAATATCCTAATATATAGTAGTAATCCTAGTAAGCACTTATAGTATATCTATAATATCCTTACCTAGCTATAAGCTACTAGCCTATATACTAATCCTAAGAAATACGAATTTAACCTTTAATATATAGGCTTCCTAGGGTTTATTATAAGTACCAAAGGAATCCATATAGAGCTAGAATACATTAAGTATATTATAAAGTAGCTACTACCTTACTATATAAAGGATATCTAGATTTTCCTAGGATTTACAGGATTTTACTAATACTTTATCAAGAATTACAGTAAAATTATAGCCCCTCTTATAGACCTACTATACAATAATAACAAAAGAACCTTCCAGCTAGACCACTATAAGTCTAATATATTTAAGCAGTTAAAACAGGCATTCTTAGAGGAACCTATCCTTACCCACTTTAACCCTAGTATACCTTTAAGGATTAAGACAAATACATCAGGATACACTATTAGCATAGTCCTATCGTAGATACAGCGAGGCTACTAGTACCCTATTATATATATATTATATAAGCTAACAGGAGTAGAATTATAATATTCAACCCCTAATTCTAAGCTTCTAGCTATTAAGGAGGCCTTTTACACTTAGAGGCACTATTTAGCCTATATAGATACTAAGATTAAGGTTCTAATAGACCATTTGAATTATTAATACCTTACGATAAAGCTAAAGCTATTATCTAAGTAGGTTACTATACTTAATAACCTTTACCCCTTTGACTTTAAGATTATCTATTAGCCTAGAACAAAAAACCTAGTAGATAGTCTATTAAGGTAGCCTAACCACTTTAATAAGGAAGTAGCAGATAGGGCTTAGATAGCCACTTTACTACTATTTCTTAGTAGATTTAAAGCTAAAAGGCAGGAAAGTAGCAGTAAGATAGCTCCTAAAGTAGGCCCTAACTATAAAATACTAAATACAAGTTTTACTTTTAATACTAAAGAGTAGTATAGTAGTAGTATAGTAGCTCCTAAAGTAGGCCCTAACTATAGATTACTAGTTACTTAGGTAGATAATCCTCTTAGAGGAGATAACTCTACCTATAGTTTTATATCAGTATATACAGTAGTAATCTCATAGAGCCCTAGAGGTAGTCTTATAGTAAGGTTAGTAGACCTTTGCCTTAAGAGAGCTAATAAGCTAGAAACAGAGATTTCCTTAGCTATAGCTATATAAAACACTTAAGAAGTAGATTCCTTTTATTAGGAGAAGTTATAGATAATTTATTGTAAGACTATAGTAAAGAAACCTATAAAGAAGTAAGAGGCTAAATAGTCTATTAGTAAGAATAACCTACTTTATTATAGCTAAAGGATCTATATTCCCCCTAGTATATATATAGAATTATTAATACTAATATATAATAATCCTACTATAGGATACTAAAGAGTTAGTAAGAGTCTTAGAAGGCTATAGGTATAGTACTACTAGCCCTTAATAAAGAAAGATATAAAAGATTACATTCAAATCTATATAACTTACCAGTAGACTAAGCCCTAGCTATATTAACCTTATAGCTATCTTACTTTACTCCCAGTACTAATTCAACCATAGGAAGAAATCTCAATAGACTTTATTACTAACTTACCCCCTATTATACAGGAAAAAGGCTATATTTCTAATAGTATCTTAGTTATTATTAACTAATTCATAAAATACTCCCTATTTATACTAACTTCAAAGTAACTTACTACTAAAGGACTAGTAACCTTATTCCTTAAGAGAGTCTTCTAAGACTATAGATTACCTAAAGGGATTATTACTAATTACAGCTCCCTCTTTACATCTAAGTACTAGAGAACATTCTATAACCTACTTACAACTAAGTAGCTACTTAGTACTATATTCTACCCCCAAACAGATAGTCAGACAGAGAGGCTTAATTAAACCCTTAAGTATTATATATAGTATTTTTATAATCAGGAATAGACCAATTAGATTAATATACTCCCATTAGCCTAGTATACCTATAATATAAGTAAGTACTTATCTATCAGTAAGAGCCTAGTAGAATACCTATAAGGATTTACCCCTTAAGGACTAGACCATATAGAGGAACCCTTACCAATAGTTAGTACCCTAGCTAAATCACAAAGCATCCTACTTTACTAGTATTATAAAGTAATATAGAAGCTACTTAGTAATATTTATAAACATTAGGCTACCTAGTATAACCATAAGAGAGAGCTAATATTATTTAATATAGGAGACTTAGTCCTACTATCTATAAAGAATATTAAGATCTAGTAACCTAGTAAGAAGTTAGTAGATAAGTATATAGGACCCTACTAGATAACTAGATATATTAGAGACTATTATCTTACCTATAAGCTTAAGCTTCTACTATAATTATAGATATATAATATCTTCTATATCTTAAACCTAGAGAAATAGAAGGGTAATAAACTAAAAGTAATATAGTAATAAGATAACCTCTTTATTACTAATAATATCTATATTATTAAATGTATTATTATATACAAAGGATCTAAGAGTAACTAGTAATATCTTATTAAATAGGAAGACTATAATAATATAGAGAGTTTATAGATTAGCTATAAAGACTTTATAGATAAGAACTTTATTATAGAGTATAAGTAGTAAATTTATAGTAAGGTAGTAAGATAATAGGTTTAATATATAAATCAGGTTAATTCTAAAAAATACCTAAAGGGTAAAGAGGGGGTATACTAGCTACCCTTAGTTATACTAGACTAGGTTAAGGACTCTAAAAAACAAGCAGTAAACCTACTATATACTATTAGTAGCTACCTAGTAATACCCCTATTACTCCTCCTTATTGTTATTATCAGCTAGGTTAAGATCCTAAGGGACTAAGTTAGGCCCTATATAAAGTAGCAGTAAGGCTATACTAGAGATACTATAGCCTAGGTTCTCTATAATATTACAGAGGGTATTAGTAATATCTAGCTATACCTACAGCTAGGTTAGCTCTAGTAGTTATATATATACTACTACCTTACTAGTAGTATAAGTAGTAGTAGCAGTAGTATTAGTAGTAGTAGTATAAGCCTAAGTATTCTTATCCCTAAACTTAAGCTAGTAGAGTAAGTATAAGGTAGGAATATATATAGCCTATATAGCCTAAACCCTAGTAAGTTAATAGTAAAAGTATAAGAGGACTAATAAATAACTTACTATAAGGTCCTAGTACTTAGCCTTAGTCTCTAGGAGACTTTTACTAGTAAGTACTATAAAGAGTTAAGCTAAAACTAGCTAATTAGTATAAATAAGCTAAGTTATAGTAAGTTAGCTATACTATAGGTATAAGTAAGTAAAGGGTAAAATAACTTACTAGTTTATATAGTTTCCTATTTTTTATATATTAGGTATACTTAGATAAAGTAGTTATACTAAGGAGTTAATAGGTAGACTACCAGTGAAGTTACAGTAAACTTACAGCTAGAGATAGGAGCATAGGAGGTTAGGGCCTCTATAGTAGTATTACTGCCCTTAGTTCAGATAGTCTTCCCTAGGTACCAGTAGGCAGTAGCATTAAGACAACAGTAGTAGTAGCTAAGTCGTATAATGTTAGTAGCAAACCAGGAAAACTACTAGAGGCATAGGAGACTTACGGAGACATTGTAAGAGATTAAGAGAGAGAGAGAGAGAGAGAGAGAGACTATAGCTTATTAGCAGTAATCTTATGGTAAAGCTAGCCTTAGAGCCAGGCTGGAAAGTCACCTATGAAGATAGTGATAGTAATAATAAAGGAAGGAAAAGCAAGGAAATCAGGGACTAGCTAAGTCTTTAAATACCCTATAAACCTACAGCTAGTTAGCTGTAACTAACAGCGATAAATACAGCTTAAACAATAATCCTATTTATAGCTGCTATATTATAATTATTCTAACCTAATTTAGCAATAGAAACATAATATAGCTATTTACAACCTAATGGATAATCTAATCTAGTAAGTAGAAAAATAACACTACTATTTACAACTAAATATATACCTTACTTCTAGCTTAGTCAGAGTAATCTTACTGCCTATTTTAGTAATAGCTAAAGACTAGGAACAATACCCTAATTATTAATATTATTACTAAGATCCCTATAACTACTTACAGCTAGATTAGCTCTATCTTACTACCGAATTAAGTAAAACTACTAGATTAAGAATAAATACTATATTAATTAATATTATCACTAAATTCCTCTATAGCTACTTACAATTAAGTAATTTCAGTTTAGTAGCCTAGTTAGGCTTAGCTGATAAACTTAGACTAAATATACTATAGGACTATATTATACCTAGTATTACTACGACTAATCACAGCTAGGTTAGCACTATTTCACTGCCTAATTAGGTAACTATAATAGGCTAAGGAATAACATAATAGTTATACATTAGTTATTAGTAATTCGCTGATAACTATATTCACAGCTACCTTACTAGAAGATCAAAGGCCTAGGGATAGGCCTTTATAAGTAGGGAGGCTCTATTACACGCTAAAGTATCATTGACACTATAACGCCAGAAGCAGAGCCACAAGGTACTACAGTCTCAGAGCAGAAGCGACAGAGCCACTGCAGTCTTAGAGCGACCACACCGATCGGGCGTCACTAGCATATATTACCCTACTCTAGACGACCAGAGCAGAAAGGGATAAAAGGAGCTTAGATGACTAGGAAGAATAGGGAGGTTAGAGATTAATATACATTATAGTACTATCGCACCTTTACCGTAGTAACCTTATAGTGATCTAGTAGTCTATCTTACCTCTTTACTCCCTACTGTAAATACTATCCTTAATAGGTTTTTTCTAGCTATATTATTTGTATAATAAGAAGAGAAAGCTAAAGATAGTACTATTTAAAGTAACTATAATAATATTACTAATAAAGTATCTTAAGAGAGAGTATTATATTATACTAACTATATAATCTTTAACTAATAATAATAGCTCTATAAGCTTACTAGCCTTATAATCCTTAGTACTTATATATATTAACCTTTAGGCTTCTAAAGAAGTACTTATAAAAGCTATAATTAATAACTTTAAGTAGTAACTTTTATACTAGATTATAGAGGCTAATATACTACTTAGTACTATTAAATATAATACTTTTTAGTACCTTATTTTAACCTCTTTTAATATAATTAAGTAAGTAATACTATAATACTATTAGACTATAAAGAATTAGCTAATAGCTAATTTTACTATCTCTTATAGTTAACTTTAAGAAGATCTTTAAGAATTATATTTAATAGTATATTTAACATTTAATACTTAGACCTTACCTAATTAATAAGTAATTCTTAGTATAATCTATTACTTTCTTAATTAATAGTATCTACTAGTATTATAGCTACTTAGCTTAAAGTAAATTATTAGCTCTTATTCTAGTAAGAACCTTATACCCTTAATCTATAGTATTATTAAGTTATTTAATCTCTTTATAATTAGGTTTATTATAACTAATAATACCTTATTAAATAATATATATATCTATTACTTATTTTAGACTTATCTCTTATCTACTATATAGAATCTAACCCTAAGGAATATAACTATAGTCTAACTATAGTATTTTAGCTATATTATTAATTATATTATCTATATTTTCCTTAACTAAGTATTTCTATATAGTTATATACCTTAAGCTAGTATATTACTACTAGCTTTATACTAAGATTTAGTATATAGCTTAGTAACTAAACTCTATTTAGTTATAACTTTTATATACTATAGCCTTTAATATAAGTAATAATTCTAAGTATTTATTAATTAATACTATCTTATATACTAAGAGTTAGCTATATCTCTCTAGGAGGTATATTATAATATTTAGCTATATATTAGTAATAATATATATTAGAATTTAACTTTTATAATAATTAAGTATACTCTTTATCTCTAGAAGCTTATTTCCTATTAAGTTACTATTAATTCTACTAATTAGCTAAATTATTAGCTTCTATAGTTAGATTATCTATATAAGGATAACTAGAATACCCTTTAATTAATTCGGGATCTACTATTACTATTATATAAGGAAACTATAAGGTTTAAATCCTATAATCCTAGTAATATTAGCTAGGTTCTAAGGAGCTTATTCTACTTAATCTCTTACTTTAATATAGCCTATAATTATAAGAATATACTATATATCTTAAGTCTAATTAAGCTTCCTATAGAGTTATACTAAATATAGTATTAGATTATCTTAAATTCCCTTTATAATTAAAGTATATACTAGAATAATTAGCTTCCTAGTATATAGTAGTTATAGCTATATTATAAGCCTAATAAGTCTAAGCTATAACCTTAGTATACTTTCCTTTATACTACCTATAAGGCTATAATTAAGAAGTTAGAATTATATAAAGAGCTATTAGATTAATTATTAGTATACTAAGTAGCTATAATCCTATATTTTAGCCTTATAATAAAGTGAGTAATTAATACTATACCTTATAGAGCTAACTTAATATAATAATACTTTAAGACCTTCTTTAAGGAAGGTTAAGGTTATTAGCCTATAGAGCTAGCTCCTACTATTACCCTAGATATTACTAGATTATTATAAAGGCTATTTAACTTTCTTTCTAGCTCTTTCTATAAGGAATAGATATTAGGTTATAGTAATAATATTAAGAAGCTTTAAGCTTAGCTCTTATATCCTACTAAGCCTATTAAGTACCCTATAAAATAGTAGCTTTAATACTAAGCTTTATATCTCTTACTAGTAAAAATAGCTCTTAATATCCTTATAATACTACTAATATTAGTAGAATATAAGTGTATTTTTAGCTGTATTAAGCTTACCTTTAGAAGTTAATAGTATAGCCTAGCTAATATAACCTTAGAGGTAATTAAGTACTTAAAAAGCTAGAAAGCTAGCTATTAGGTATACTATTAGTTCTAATAAGGGACTTTTTATATATATATACCTTAGTAATATTCCCTAGCTTAAATAAGTTACTAAATTAAATTAATTTCCTACTATATAAGTTAATTATATACCTCTAAAGTTAAGCTCTTAAAAAAGCTAACTTAGATTAATAGTAGTACTAAGGATATTATAGTAAGTAAAATAGTTTATAATAGTAATATATAATAGTAAGTTATTATATAACTAAGTAGGAATATTAATAGCTAAGGAGCTTAAGGCTTTTATTTAATATATTAAATAAATATATATATATACTATAATATATTACTTAGATTATAGTTTATAATAGTAATCCTATTATTAGATTATAATTAGGAATTATAAGTTTATCCTTAGATTATAATTAGAATTATAATCTATATATAGTTAGTTATAAATTTATAGGAGTATATATAATATTAGATTAGAATATATAAAGAGTAACTCTAAGGGAGGTTATATAGAATTAGTAAATATTTACTAAGTAGTACCTAAAGAGAAAGATATTTACCCTTAGTAGAATCTTAATAGTTTTACTTTTAGGATTATATTATAATACTAATAAATAGTTATAGGATTAAAGATAGAGATAATATATATATATAATATAAATATATCTAAGGTATCTAAGAATTATATAAATAACTTAATAGTATAGTCTATATATACTATATAATAAAGTATAACTTAAACTATAATATAAATATAATTAATATTTATCCTTAATTTAACTTACTAAGATCTTAACTATATTATAATATAATAATATATTAGTATAAGAAGTTAAGGTAATATTCCTAATATATAATAAACTAATTAGCTATTAAACTAAAAGATTAAGTAATTTAAATAGGCTAGTATTATCTAAATTATACTATATATTAGTTAATAAGAAGCTAAGCCTATTGCTTACTATAGTAAGCCCTAGGTATACCTTAGTATAGCTTATAGCCTATAGCTCTTATCTCCTTATAATTATCCCCTTTCTTATATATAAAAGGCTTATATAACTAGGGTAAAATATCTAATAAAGGGTAAATATTAGTATTATATAAGACTTTAACTTAGTAAGCCTTTAGAGATTACTTACTAAAAGGCTAAATACTAGCTAAGCTACTTATAGCTAAGGTAGCTATATTAAGGTCTAACTCTTAAGGTCTATCTTCTTATAATTATCCCTCTTCCTTAGAGGCTAGTCCCTAGATATTCTAGTTTCCTATACTTAGGTCTTACCTTTATTTACTATAGTATATATTTATTATACCCTTATAGATACCTTTATAGTTTATTAGGTACCTCTTACTAAGATTCTATTAATAGGGTAATATTCCTTCTATTATACTCTTAGTAATAACTTTATATTCTATTATAATACTTATAATAAGTCTAGTTAGTAAGATAATATATACTATATATTTAGTAGGTAGTTAGTAAATAGTAAAGTTCTACTAATAGTCCTTATAATTCTCTCTTTCTATCTTAGCCTTATTTATTTTCTATAATTACCTTTACTTTATACTTTTTCCTTTTCTTCTTCTTCTTAATATTTTCTTACTTTATACTTTATTATCTCTATTATATTTCTTTTTACCCTTAGTCCCTTAGTTTTTATTCTTATTCCTATTTATCTTTAACTACTTACTAATTCCTTATCTACTATTTACTATATCTAGCCTTATATAAGCTTAGTATATCCTTAAGTATTATTATAATAATTTAACTAGGGTTTTTATAGATATAAATAAGCTATTTTACTTTTATTATATAATCTAGAAATATAATAATTTCTCCTTTATTTATATCTAGAGTTCTTTAGAGTCTTAGTATATTATTTATAAAAAGGTAAATAAGAAGTATAGTATTATAAGCTTCTCTTTTTCTTACTAAGTATTTATTATCTAATAGTTCTAGTAGATTCCTTTTAAACTTTACTATATAGCTAGCTAATACTAGGATTACTTTTACTATTAATATACTTATAATAATATTAGCTAAGAGCTTTATTCTAGTACTAATATAGTTAATAACTTTCCTTTAGTAAGAGCTTACTAATACCTTTAGTATACTATAGAGGAGTATTCCTCTACTTAGTATAACCTTTAGCCTTTTATAGAGAATCCTATATATCTAACTATAAATAGTAAAAGTTAAAATACTCTTACTTTTTTCTACTTCTAAGAGATAGCTATTATCTATAAACTTATATCCTTATAGTTTAAGCTCTAGGTTAATTCTTTTACTAATCTTTTACTAACTTATTACTAATCTCTTAATAGTATAATCTTATTAATTATAAGGAAAATATTATTTATACTTATTATACTATTACTTAGTCTCTTTATCTTTATAATATAACTTATACTTAAGTACTTACTAATACCTTTATAAACTTATAATTTACTAAGTACTATTCTATCTCTAGAACTTTATATAAAGATATACTATTAGTATATATAGTCTTAATAAAGCTTAATACTATAGTAGCTATTCTTTATACTATTACTAAAGGTAAAACTTATTCTTATTATACTTTAATATTTTTTAGTTTTATTCCTATTTACTATAGAGCTTATACTAGGTTTATATCTTTATATACTATTTTCTCTTATCTATTATCTACTTCTACTAATATTCTCTTTAACTTCTTATTAGTTACTTTATTTTTACCTATCTATTTTACTATCTACTTAATAACTTATTATTAGGATATACTTTCTATAGTTATTACTATTTTATTACTTAACCTTTCTAAGAATAATAATAAATAGACTACTTATAATAATACTAATAATAACTCTTCTAACTATAATAAAGAAGCTACTAATAGTAATATTCTTCTTAGTCCTAAGGAAAGGGAAAAGTCTAATATTAAGCTTTTATTACTTTATAAGTATTAATAGAGTATTATATCTAGTTAATATACTTCTTATACTCCTAAGTAGAGTTATTAGTCTAACTATATAGCTAAGTCTTTATTCTTTATTTACTAAAGTATCTATATAAGTATAAGAAAGTAATATTTATTTTAGAGTTACTAAGTAATATAAGTTACTAAATAGTTAGTTAATTTTCTTTTTAGTTAGATTTTTTATTTTTCTTAGTTCCTACTATAGGTTTACTATATATTTAGCTTTATTATATAAATTTACTAGTTATCTTACTTCTTATATAACTTTTTTTACTACTTATAATATTATTAAATAGTCTTTAAGGTAATACTAAGATAATTCTCTAGTTTCTATATATTATACTTTACTAGCTATTCTACTTATTTAACTTAATAGAAAGTTTCCTTTTTTTCCTCTTTATAAGCTATAATATCTTTAACTTTCTACTTATCTTTCTTATCTTTAAGCTTTAGTAGGTTTAGTAGTCCTTTAAGGTATACTTATCTATTACTAACTTATAGTTCTAGTAGATTAACTAGAAATATATTATATATTCTCTAATATTACTCTAGGAGGAAAACTTAGTATACTTATTATCTAATCTACTTTATAATTACTACCTAAATAAACTTTAGTACTAGCTTTCTATATTTAAATTAGAAGTTCTTTATAGATAGCTTTACTATTTAGCTTTTCTTATATTCCTATAGGGTATATTAATAATTATAGTATTTTTATTAGGTTTCTACTACTTATATTTAGTATTTTACTATATTAGCTTATACTTAGTAGATAGTTATAATATATTCTCTAACTCTTTATATCTTAGTCCTTATATATTTAGGTAAGTATTCTACTATTTTAGGATAATACCTATAGAGAGCTTATATAAGGGATACTCTAATAGTATTATACTAGCTATTATTATAGGTAAATTCTACCTTTAGTAGTTAAGCTACTTATTAGTATAGTATACTATTAGTATATATATAAAGGTATTTCCCTAGGGTTTAGTTAGTCCTTTCTATTTACTTATTTATCTAAGGGTAATATATAGTAGATAATTTATAATAGGTTACTTATAATTCTATAAGATCTTTTTAGAAAGTACTTATAAAAAGTTTATCTTTATTACTTATAATTCCTTTTAGTATTATAAATCTATATTCTATATATTTATAAAGGATTTATATTATTTATACTATATTAATAGTTTTCTTTATTAGAATAAATCTTATATACTTTATTATTCTATATATAATTATTAGGATTATATTATACTCTTTACTATCTACTTAGGTACTATTTAATAAGCTTATAATAAAATCTTAGATAATCTCTTAGAATAGATATATTAGTAGAGATAAGGATTAGAGTCTTCTATAGGGTTTATATCTTAGTATATATATACCTTAGTATTACTAATATCCTTATATATAGTCCTTTATATCCTCTAAGATTTAGTTCTAATAGAACTTTTAGATAATAAGGTTTAGTATCTTTATTATATTAAAGTATCTTAACCTTAGGTTATTATAGTATTAGTAAAGGATCTCTCTATATAGGATATATTATTCTAGAATAACTAATCTCCCTTTAAAAAATAAGATCCTTTATTTATTATAGTAGTAAGACTTATAGTTTCTAGTTACTCTTTATATTTTAGCTAACTATTATTAGTAAAATAAGTCCCTCCCTTATAGGCTTCTTACTAGCTCTTCTAACTTCTTTAAGGGCTAGGTTAAAAAGGCTATTTCTCCTCTTATAAGTTCCCTTATTATAGGTTAGAGAATATATTACTTAGGTAGAAGTATTTCCTCTAGTAATTCCTTTTATTCCTAGTTACTTAGTTATAAAAGAGTCTCTATTAGTTTAACTTTATTCTAAGTTATTTACTAAGCTCTTATTATTACTATTATAATAAATACCTTATTAGATTATAGGAAGTTTAATATAAGGACTCTATTAGTTTAACTTTATTCTAAGTTATTTACTAAGCTCTTATTATTACTATTATAATAAATACCTTATTAGATTATAGGAAGTTTAATATAAGGGTTTTCCTTATTATATATTTAGGGTCTCTTAGGCTTACTTAGATAGCTATAATAAAAGTCTCTATAGTTTTATTTCTATTTAGTAGATTTATAATTATTTATTATAAATCTAATAATAGTTCTCTAACTAGTTATAGTTTTATTACTAAAGTTAAAAGAATATCTTTATATATTATTTTTCTTTCTATATAGTTTAGCTTTCTTAATAATCTATTAGCTAGGTTAATAATCCTAGGTTTATATTATATATTAAAGTTAAAAGATACTAATTAGTATACCTATTAGGTAAGCTTTCCCTAAAGGTCCCTTATAGATATATTTATTATTCCTATTAATACTATATAGTCTATTAAGAGTATAAACTTATCCTTTAGTCCTAGTAGATAGTAGCTTTAGTATTTTAAACTCTTAATAATTATAAGGAGTTCCTATTAATCTATAGCCTAATATTACTCTATTTTAAAAAGCTTTTATAACTAGTAGGTAATTAGTTACTATTAGTCTATAATAAGCTAAAATAGGATACTTAAGATAGCTTTTACTAATATATTTATTTCTACTCTTATATATAATATTAAGTCCTAGTATTAGAGGACTATTATAGAGTAGAAAGCCTATTTAAGCTCCTATAGGGCTTAATCTTACTCTTAAGTCTATTAGAACTCTCTTATTTTATAGCTATTATAGTTACCCTTTAGTATTATAATAAGGAGCTTAGTAATCTTAGAGTATCTAGGGATAAATTTCTAGTAGAAATTATAAAATCCTAGGAAAACTTAGATATCTTTAAATCCTACTAGTATAAGTTACTTAGTAACTAATTAGACTTAGCTTAAATCTATCTTAATCCTTTCCTAGGTAATAATATACCTTAGAAACTCTACTTTCTATTAGTAGAAAGAATACTTTAAGAGTTTTATATATAGTTAGAAGCTCTATAGTCTTTAGAGTATTTATATTATATCTTTAGTATATTAGTATTAATCCTAAGAGTAGATAATAATATTATCTAAGTATATAATATAAGTAATATCTAATAGCTTAGTAAGTACTTAGTAAATATATACCTAGAAGGTTACTAGGGTATTAGTAAGACTAAATAGTATAACTATATATTTAAAGTATTTATACTATATTTAGAAAGTAGTCTTCTAGTAGTTATTAAGCTTAATATAAATTTAATAATAAGTATCTTATAAGTTAATCTTTATAATCTATTTAGCTCTACTAAGATAGTCTAATAGGTCTCTAATTAAAGGGAATAAGTATTAATTCTTAATAGTAATAGTATTTAGCTCTTAGTAGTCTATATATAACTATAGGGTTCTATTCTTTTTTATAATAAATAGGACTAATACTTCTACTTAGCTTACTAATAGCTATATTTAACTACTTATAATATACTCTATAATATATTTATATAGAACCTTTACTTACTTCCTATTAGTAGGGTATAATAGCCTATAAGAGGGTTCTTTTCCTTCTTAGATATTAATAGTATATTTTACCTCTTTTAGGATAAGGATATCCTTAGCTATAGCTTTATTAAATACTCTATTTAGTTCCTTAAGCTTAGGTAAAAGGATTCTTAGGCTTTTCTCTATAGCTTCTCTAAGGGTACCTATTAGCTATTTATCTAGTAATAGGATATTATATATATATATTATAAAGGCTTTCTTATTATTCTCTATAATTTCCTTTATAAAGTTATCTAAGTCTACTAGGGTAATTAGCTTATAGCTCTATAAGTATATTTAAGTATTAATTAGGATACTTTCCTTTCCTATAGAATTAGAGAATAGGAGAAGATTACTTATATCTTCTAGTTATAGTACTTTAGTAAATAATAACTAGATTTTCTAAGGGTATCCCTAGGAGTTAATTAAGAAGAATATTAATTAGTAAACTTAGGGTACTAAGGTAATAGTTCTATTAAAGCTAGCTAGCTTAGGTATCTTCTAGTTACTTAGGCTTTTAAGTCCTAGTTCTCTTATAAGTCTTATACTAATAATATTAACTTATATATAAGTATTTATATCTATATAGATCTCCTACTTAGTATATATTTATATAATAATTATCTTTCTTTAAATAGTTTACCTTATAGGTATTATCTTAGGTTCTAGTACTAGTATCTTTTCCTAGATATTAATACCTAATTATTTCCTAATAAGTAGATTTCTTTTATTTAGCTACTAGTAAATTATACTTATACTATTAACCTATTAATATTCTAGTTTATAAGAGGTAGCTTTCTATATTAATTAGTATAATAGCCCTTTTTCCTATAATTAAAATAGTCTATTATATTTAAATCTTTAGCTTTCTTACTAAGTACTTACTAATCTTTCTATTAGTTATTATATAGTTTACTTAATATTCCTCTAAAGTTAAATATTATTCTCTCTTACTATTAATAACTAAGGCTTTACCTTTATAAGTAGGATTATAATACCTTATAGGGACTTTCTTATATAGTTCTAGATCTTATATACTTCTAGCTATTATTATATAAGTAGTTACTATCTTACTTAATATATAATTATAGTCTTTTAGCTTTATTTATAATTACCCTTATAGATAGTAATTCTATTTTAAGGTAATTAATTTCTTTCTTAAGGGAATTCCTAAGCTTAAAATAGAATTAGTAAGCTATATCTAGTCTTATTTCTAGGTCTAGGGTCCTAATAGATATATAGATTATACTTTATACCCTAAAGTAATTTATTAGTATCTAGTTATTATACTATTAGAGATCTAATAGCTTATCCTATAGTTATCTTTTCTATAAGGCTAAGTCTATATATTTCCTATAGATAAAGTCTAGGAAGTCTTACTATATAAGCTTACTTAAGCTCTTAGTATAGTTATATTATTATATTTATTATATATAGTTAAGTTTTATTAGCTTCTATTTAATTCTCTATATAATAGAATAGCCTAATTATAGAATATTCTCTACTTTAATTATCTTAATCTAGTTATTAACTTAAACCTCTATTATATCTTCTTATAATATAGTATAATTATATACTAATAGCTTATCCTATTCTTATTATAAGCTAGTATTTATAGATTACTTAGTAAGTTATTATAATAGTTCTATCTAAGCTACTTACTACTATATAAGTATCTATATAATTATTTTAAGGTCTAGATTATCCCTATTTAAGGTTAATTAGTAAGGTATCTCTAAGTATTTATACTTTATAATTAGGATTATTCCTTTATAACTTCCTAAATATTAGAATCCCTTTATATAGTATTCCTCCTCCTATATAGGAAGTATCCCTTAGTATACTAGAGGGTCCTTATATATCTTAGTTATTTAGCTTATTAATATAGCTTTATCCTAATATACTTCTTAATTATTAGTTAAATATATTCTATCCTAACTATTTACTATTTCTTTAGTAAGTAGTTATTCTACCTCTTAGAGGGTTTCTTTAGTAGGTTCTTTTATAATCTTAGGTAATACTATTATTTATACTATCTATAGTATTCTTATTAGTTAGAGTATAGTTACTAGGTATATAGCTTATATAGGGGTTTATTATAAGTTCTTTATAGTTATAATATTTATACTAGTTACCTAAGGAGAGTATAAAAGTTAAAGAATTATAAAAGGCTTATATAACTAGGGTAAGATATCTAATAAAGAGTAAATATTAGTATTATATAAGACTTTAACTTAGTAAGCCTTTAGAGATTATTTACTAAGAGGCTAAATACTAATTAAGCTACTTATAGCTAAAATAGCTATACTAAGGTCTAACTCTTAAGGTTTATCTTTTTATATTATAATATATAACTCTAAGTACTAAGTATTTAGCCTAGTAAGCTATAGTATTATACTAAAGCTCTTATAGCTACTAAGACTTAGCTTCTAAGATCTTAAGATAACTTACTAATATTAACCCTTAAGGCTTAGCTTATATATAGCTCTAACTAGTATATAGTCTTTTCCCTAAGAGCTAATTACCTATTATAATTATAAGGTCTAAAGATTAAACCTATAACCTCTTATATAGTAATTAACCTAATATATATTTAAATAATTATAAGAAGTTAAGATAGTATTCTTATATAAGAGGCTAGCTAAAGGTCTATTATAGGCTTACTATAGGGTTACTATAAGGTCCTAACCCCTTATAACCTATTATATAGTATAATCTAAGTAATATAGCTTACTTAGATTAGTTAATCTTTTAGCCTAATAGTAGATTAGTCTATTAAAGGTTAGGAATACTACCCTAACTCTTACAATTATCTAAGTATATATTAGGTTAGTAGAGCTATATAGAAGGTTATACATTTAAGTCCCTAGTATAGGTAGACTATGTAAAACAAAAGTCCTTATAACTATGATAGGCTACTAGCTTACAGGGGTGTAACCCTACTATTGCTAGCAGCAGCTAGATCCCTAGGGGTTAATAATAGTAGTTATCTCTTTATTAGCTAGAAGCTAGCCGAAGCCTCTAATTACTGTATAAGTATAGGCTACTAGGCTATAGTAGCACTAGTTACCTGTACAGTAGGCAGTCAGCTTAGGACACACTGATTAGGAGGGGGGATAATTATAAGGGGCTAGCTAAGGGTCTATTATAGGCTTACTATAGGGTTACTATAAGGTCCTAACCCCTTATAACCTATTATATAGTATAGTCTAAGTAATATAGCTTACTTAGATTAGTTAATCTTTTAGCTTAATAGTAGATTAGTCTATTAAAGGTTAGGAATACTACCCTAACTCTTATATCTTAATATATAATAGACTAATTAGCTATTAGATTAAAAGATTAAGTAATTTAAATAAGCTAGTATTATCTAAATTATACTATATATTAGTTAATAAGGAACTAAGCTTATAGTTTACTATAGTAAGCTCTAGGTATACCTTAGTATAACTTATAGCTTATAGTTCTTATCTTCTTATAATTAGTTTTATTTTATTATAATACTATAGTTTTTAATAGGAACTATAGTCTAATAATTATTTCTATAGTTTACTTTAAATCTTTTATTAATTAAAAAGGCTAAGTATTAAGTATAGCTAGTAGACTTAAAGATAATTACCTAAGAGTATACCTTATATTACTAATTAGATAGTAGATTAGGATATAGTTACCTTATTAAGCTAGTATCTTTTACTTAATAACTATTATAATAAAATAATATCTATAGTTCTTAAATCCTAGTAATTAGATAAAGATTAAGATATTAACTAAGGTAACTTATATTAGTAGTTATTCTAGGAACCTTATAATTTCTATTAATATAAATTCTACTTTTCCTAATATAAGTCTTTATATATCTATAATTTGTAAATCTACTAAAACTTATCTATCTCTTACAAGAAGCAGGGTTCACGTGGACTTTAGAGTCCTCAAGAGATAACAAGCTGAGAATGATAAGACCTTGGTTCGCTCGGCTTTGAACACGCCTAGCCCGCCCACCTGTGCCCCCCCCCCCGACGATCACGACCTGCTAAATCTCGCTGAGGGTTGGACGGCCCCGAGGTTGCACATGGGTTCTTTTATCAGCGTTGATTTAGCTTTGGCAGTGTTAAACAATTCCATTTGCCAATCACAATCCATCGTGTTGTAAACATCGTGAAGAAAACCTTGATGATAATGGTGATAGAACTGCAGACCAACCTGAACATACGTGTCAGGTCTAGATCAAGGTTGCAGTAGCGAGGTCTGGGATCTCTCCAGCCGCAATACCGATAGTTGCTGGGTTCTGGTGGTGCCGTATTGGTCTCTAGGGCCGTCACCGTCCTCTTTATAACCCTAACCGTACTAACCCCCCTAATCACTAACCACTAACCACCCTAAGGTTGACAATAGACTCTAAGACACGCCGGCAACTCGTGTCTAACGTTGGGTTGTGTTTTGCCCGGGCGGATTGATAGGGTTGATAGACTGTCTGGTTTGACACTCGAGTTGGATCGGGTCTTGGGTCCCACGACAATCTGGTCGATCGCCATGTCTGACATGGTGAATAAAGGTTGACGTGCCTGGAAAAAGAGGTAAGTAAAAGAATGTGATTGGGTAGGGGAAGAACAAACTGGATCAGTGTGCTTGCTGCCCCATGGCTTGCGATTATGTATGGCAGCATCGCTTCTTGCACAGCAGTGTTGTTGATCGCTTCTTTGACGGTTGTTTGGAGTGATGACATCAGGTTTGCGTTGTTGGTGTCGATGGTGACCTTTAACTGCGCAAAATGCACCGCATGTTTGGCATTCTGGTCGAAAGGGCATCTGCCTGACTCTTGGTCGAGTCAATGCTCATCTCATCGTCCAAGCACATGGTTGCCGACTCGGATTTTCGTAAATTTGATGCCTGAAGAGTGCGTAACGGGGGGGGGGTCACGGGAGTTAACCTTGCGTGGCGGACACCGCAATGGTAGAAGCCCCGCGCTATATCCTCCATGAACGTCAGTGTTTCTAATACAAAGAGAGAAAAATAAGAAGAAAAGGAGCAACATACCATCGAGGCTATCTAAGTTTTTCAGCTGCCTGGAAAAAGAGGTAAGGCCCGTGGCCGTCGCGATCGTGGCCGTCGCGATCATAGCCATGGCTGTAGCCGTGGCCGTAGCCGTAAGGTAAGGCCTGTGGCGGTCGCGATCATCGCCGTCGCGATCATAGCTGTGGCTGTAGCCGTGGCCATGGCCATAAGGTAAGGCCCGTGGCTGTCGCAATCGTGGCGGTCATGATCGTGGCTGTGGCTGTGGCCGTAAGGTAAGGCCTGTGGCGGTCGTGATCGTCAGTCGTGGCAGTAGCCGTAGCCGTGGCCGTGGCCGTGGCCGTGAGGTAAGGCCCGTGACCATAGCGATGGTGTCGATCGTGGCAGTAGCTGTGGCTATGGCTGTGGCCGTGGCCGTAAGGTAAGGCCTATGACCGTCGCGATCGTGGCCATAGCCGTGGCCCTGGCCGATAGCGTTGGCGTAGGTGTTAACTGTGTCCTTGGCGATCGTAGCCGTGGCCGTGGCCGTGAGGTAAGGCCCGTGACGGTCGCGATCGTAGTGGTCGCGATCGTGGCTGTAGCTATAGCCGTGAGGTAAGGCCTATGGCGGTCACGACCATGTCGGTTGTGACAGTAGCCGTGGCCGTGAGGTAAGGCCCGTGACAGTCGCGATCGTGGTGGCCGCGATCGTGGTGGTCGCGATCGTGGCCGTGGCCGTGGCTGTGGCCGTAGCCGTCGCGATCGTGGCCGTGGCTGTGGCCGTGGCTGTAGCCGTGGCCGTGGCCGTGGCGTAAGGCCCGTGACCATCGCGATCGTGGCCGAGGCCGAGGCCGATGGCGTTGGCGTGGGTGTTAACCGCGTCCTTAGCGATCGTGGCTGTAGCCATGGTCGTAAGGTAAGGCCCGTGACCATCGTGATCGTGGCCGAGGCCGTGGCCGATGGCGTTGGCGTGGGTGTTAACCGCGTCCTTGGCGACCGTGTGAAGTGTTGCCGTGAGATTTGCATTGTTTGAAACGCCTGATTCAACTTTTTGTCGTTCTGTGCAACCGTGCCTTCAAGGCGGTCGAAGCGGATATTCATCGCGGTCTGAAGTGCCGCCACGGTCCTTTGAGGTTTTCCACGGACTTCAAGACAAGCTGGCACTCGTGTCTGAAGTGCCACCACGGTCCTTTGAGGTTTTCCACGGACTTCAAGACAAGCTGGCACTCGTGTCTAACGGTGGGTTGTGTTTTGCCCGGGCGGATTGACAGGTTTGACAAACTGTCGTCTGCTTTGACACTCGAGTAAGTCGGGTCTTGGGTGCCACGACAATCTGGTCGATCGCCATGTCTAACATGGTGAATGAAGGAAAGGAGACTTTCTGTATCGCGGTCGGCTCTGGGGCGCGGCTGCTACCATCACGAGTCAACAAAAGCGCAAGTGTTGCAACAGAGTGAGACCGAAAACGGAGATCAAGGGGAATGCTATTCACGCTGATTAAGAACCCATCTGACCGCTCTTCTAACATCCCGAGTCCACGTCAATCCCATATCCCCACAGAGTTTCTGCAACTGGCAAGGTTTGCGTGCCTAGAAAAAGAGGTAAGTAAAAGAATGTCAGGTAAGGGAAGAACAAACTGGATCAGTGTGCTTACCCCATGGCTCGCGGTTGTGGCTTTTAGAGCGGTGTTCACTGTGTCTTTGTTCACCGTATCTTTGTTCACCGCGTCTTTGTTCACCGTGTCTTTATTCACCGTATCCTTGTTCACCGTGTCCTTGTTCACCGTGTCCTTTCACCGTGTCCTTATTCACCGTGTCCTTGTTCACCGTGTCCTTTCACCATGTCCTTTCACCATGTCCTTGTTCACCGTGTCCTTGGCAGAGTCGATGCTCATGGCATCTGGAATGTTGTTAGCTTCGTTTGGTGCAGACATGTCGGCATCCAAGCACGGGATCGCAGTCTGGCCAGACGTACCAACCGAGCAACGGGAGTTAACCTCGCGTGGCGGATACCGCAAGGGTAGAAGCCCCGCGCTCGTCCTCTACGAACATCAGTATTTCTAAAATAAAGAGAAAAATTGAGAAGAAAAGGAGCAACATACCATCATGTCCTCCTCCTGGGGCCGGAATGCTCACCACCGCACCGACGGCCCTGCCGTAGAGATGGATGAGTTTTGGTGCTTCGATGAGCTAGGGCCGCCGATGCGAATGCGGGATCTTGATCGCTCGTCTGGGTCTGCATTTGAGTGGCTTCGAGGCGCTGCGGCGGGCGCCACCCACGAGTTTACTTTGCTCTTGCAAGTGGGTGGTCGAGGTCTGGACCCGGAGTAGCGAGGCCCGGAATCTCTGCAGCCGCAATACCGATAGTTGCCGGATTGCGGCGGTGTTGTACTCCCCAGGGCCGCCACCGTCCTCTTGACATGGGTGACGGCCCAAGACTTTCTGTACCGCGGTCGGCTCTGGGGCGCGGCTGCTACCATCACGAGTCAGCAAAAGCACACGTATTGCAACGGGATGAGAAGGAGAGTGGGGAGAGAAGGAGAGTAGGGAGAGAAGGAGAATGGGGTGAGAATAAGAATAGGGATTAAAGGAGACCAAAAGTAATGGAGGAGCAACGGGGTGAGAACGAGAATGGGGATCAAAGGAGACCGAAAGTGGTGGAGGAGCAACGGAGTGAGAACGAGAATGGGGATCAAAGGAGTGAGAACGAGAATGGGGATCGAAGCATACCGAAAGTGATGGAGGAACAACGTACCGTCAAGTTCGGACCAAAATTGTGGGATAAAAATGATGGATGGATGTTGGAAGAAATGTGAGGGAGAAGAGATGGAGCGGGAGAGGAGGTGAGGTGAAGATTTGGGAGATAATGGGATCATGTGACCTAGCAGGAGCTTGGGGAAGGCACCAGTTGAGTTCATAGAAATTATGGCAGCACGTAACCGAGCAGTGTGTGACTTGGGGAAGGCCCCAATTGATTTCATTCCGTGTCCTGTCTGATGCGCAACATGTGCAGCATGGAAAGATGTCCTAACGTACAAAAGCCAGAAGAAAAAGCATCGTGAATCCGCATGCGATCCCCCATTCTCCATCACCGGAAACCAACTTGCGTGTTGGTCCAAAGCCTTCGCGCATACTAGCCTTATGGGATATCATCTCCTTGTAGCTCACGGAGAGTATCAACAAGTGCAAACGAATGGAAAGGATGTTCTTCAGGCAGGCCGAACGTTTTGCCCTGGAAGTCGCGTCTCATCTACCTCAAATGCAAGTCGTATTTGTCTGAAGATGAACTCAGAAAGTAGCCGTGCCATGGCGAGCTGCTCGATTTCATCTCCTGTAAAACTGGTTAGCCGTAGTTATTTCATCGTTCTCATGCCTAAATGGATTTCTTACTTGTCATTTTCGGTATGAACGGCCCCAGAAGACAGAGGCTTTAAGAAGCTTCAGCCGTGTTGGCAGCAAAAACATCGTCGTCATCAGTGATGTCGCTGGTGGCATGGACAAAGGCGTCGATGGAAGTGCTTTGAGCAGTCTGAGCAGCAGCTCGGCGTTTTTTGTCGACAGAACGGCGAGGTCGGTACTTGTAGTCAGGGTGCTTTTCGAGAAGAGCTTGCTTGATTTCATCTGCTCTGATCTTGTACTTGAGTCTGACATCAGCAGACTCTTTGTTCCAAGCGCGACCGAGAATTTGGGCTGAAGAAATCAGTTTTTATTCCACAATTCGAAACTTCATCAGACTCACAAATCTCGTTGTTGTGGATATCGGGGCGACCAGCCTTGACAAGGCGGTGGCGATCCTTGCGGTACAGAATGTACGCGTTGGGGGGTCGAGGGATCTTGCAGCATTTGTTTGGGAGGGCTGGAGGGACAACCATGAGATGAATGAGTCCATCGGCTGGGCGCTTGACCCAGATTGCCTCGGTGGTGCCGACAGGATGGACAATCATTCCGGTGCCTGCCATGAAGAAACGAGGTGGTCCAAGATAGTACCGATCGCCTTCGTTTCCATCACGACAGAACATGACATTCTCGGTGACATGTTCCCTATACAAAAGTAAGCTCGGTGAAGTGTGGCAGGAGATTATGAGACTCACATGAACTTGCGAGCAATGTACTGCTTGGCCCCATCGTCAAACATACGGTAGGTGAGGCCGTCGATGCAGGCAACATAAAGGAATGGATTGATGGAAGCCTTGATCCGTTCCCAGAAGACCTCGAGCTGCTCGTCCGGGTACTGAGACACAAGGGCTTCAGAAGGCATGATGACAAGCTTCGTTCAGATGGTGGGTGGCAGGCTTTGTGAGAGTTGGAAACAAAGAAGGATGATGAGAACTGAAGGTGCTTTTGTGGGTGCAGAGAAGATTGCAATGTTGAAGGAGGGAAAAACTTACGTTGCTCGGGGTGGGAAAGCGAATTTTTGTAGGCCGCCGAGCGTTGTGGTTGTTGGCTTGACAGCTGCCAGACAGCTGCAACAACGCATTGATTGGTGTCTCCCAACAGGTACGTTCCCCGTTCTTTGTTTGATGCGGAATAGGAAACTTCGTGCACGCCCCCCCCCCCTCAATTGATTGTGGAAACAGCTCAGGCAAACGCGGACACTGTGCTGCCGTAAACGCTCTAGCGTTGTTGTCACAGTACGTACTTCGTAGTGGTGGGCGAGAATCAGTAGCTAGAGCAGATAAGGCCAAGGCTCACTTAAGCTGAGTTTGGACCACATTGGATCCTTCCGCCAGAAGTCAAAGTAGACCGAATGGAAGAGATGTGAGGCTTCGGGCTCCCTTCAGGAAATTCAAGACGTCAATTTTTTATTGAAACTGCGGATTGGTTCTTACAGTTAAAACAAATCGAGCTCGAGCTTTGCGAGTCACAAGCTTCCGTGCAAGTCAACGACCGTTTAGCACGGGTCGATTCAGATACCAAAAGATGGATTCCAGAAAACCTCCTGAGGCCGACCTGACTCGTTCTATTGCACTGGCTTAGGAGCACATCCGCCAGGTGGGGTGGCCTCAGTGATGGCAGGGCACATCTGATGAGGATGAGTAGGTAGGCCGCCCCCTAAAAGTGACACTTGAAATCTGGCTTCTCTAAGCTCATCGTAAGCAAGACGTGAACTCTTCGTGAATTTAGTGAATTATTCTCACGATATAAAACTCGTACCAATTCCCTTTTTACAGTGGGCGATAAGGAGGTGTGCCGATGCCAGTTCCAAGGGCTCCCAATCAGGAGGTTCTAGGATGTGGCATTCTCGTGAGCGTGTTTGAAGTGGGAACGCTAAAAGCATGGCGACAATGGAATGTTTGGTAGGAATACGCCACCAAGTGCACACCTGATTCGAAAGTACTAGACCGGCTGCACCACTGCCCCTTACCGCCAACGGTGTTGACCGAGTGTTTACAGGTGCTGCCAGCTGCAACCTTGAAATAGGTACCTGGGTACTTCGTACTTCGTGGGTACCTATATGGGGCGCGGACTTTTTCCTCCTCCACTGAATGCAGTTGTTATCTCCTTCACCTTCCCTTCGATTTGTCTCTTCAGATCAACACACAACCTCACCACCCAAAGCTCTTTTTTTCCCACTCATCTTTCTACTTCATTTACCTATCTCCAAACTCTCGTCACCTTTTCGTTCGCAGATTTTGACAACGCCTTTGCGAAATTCGAAAATGGACGTCCCTCCACCTTCCGATCACCCCAGCGCAGCCATGTGGAATTTCATTCGCGGGCCTGCGCTCAAAGACATCCAGCCTTCGGAAGAGGGCTTTTGGGCGCTCGCAGGACATGACAATGACACTTTCCGTCTTCTGTTTGTTCACCCGGCCACCCTCACGGAACCTGAAGAGCTGTCTTACCGCGTGTTCCGCCCTCTGCGAACTGTCATGGAAGTTGAGAAACATGCGCCTGGACTCGTCTATCAATACGAAGGCGGTAAGCACCTTGGAAAATCTGAACCCTGAACTTTTGGAACTACCGCTAACAAGCGAATAGAGGAGACAACAATCCCACAAATCGATGGGGGTTTTGCTCCTCCTGAGGATCAGCCAGATCGTGCCGTACACATTACCCAGCCCCTTCCTCCGGGTATTCTTCATCAAGAATACAACATTGACCCACCAGGCTTCGCTCTGGGCCTGAACATCCCCCCCTATTATCAAATTCAATCCGGAACAGGTCATTTCAACCAAGCCCAATCGATCATGCCGCAGATGACGCCTGATCTTGATCAGCAGTTGGTGGCCCACGCAGGTGCTCAGCAAATTCCAGGCTACGGAGACGATCAGCAGCCGCAGCAAGTTGTCAACCCCATGGGTAATGCCAGCTGGGTGTTCACTCCTACCCTTCTTCAAAGCCAGAATGGCCACATGGGTGGTGTCTCTTCTATGATCATGGCTGGAGCCCAGGCCACAGTTCAAAATGGAGAACTTGGTGCCCAACTTGACCTTGGAGATCAGAACATGCACCAGGACGGAGAAGTTGACCCAGTGGTTTGGCAGAACCAGATTTGGGAAGAATTACCAGATGGCGATGATGAGGCTGGCGACAACGGTGACGAGCACATGGTGCTCCCGGGCCAGTGAATGCAACCTCATTTGCACGCAATGCAATCAACATTGCTTGCCATCTCTTGAGCACGAAAAGCACACAGGGTAAGTTGACATCACAGCCCCATGAGCAGATCCAGAGTCAACGCTTACCGATTAAACAATAGCAGATACCGGATCCCAATCTACAGTCAGCCTCGGGTTTCTTTGGACGAGAGATTTTGTACAGTTTGAGCACGGCATGCTTGCGGGAAAGTGAAGTGTCTCAACGGCACGAGAGAGTCTCTCAGAGGTCCGCATGCTCTGCTTTAGGTAGCCAAGGTTTAGCTCACGGGTCACTCGAAACGAAATGAAATTGATTGTCATTAACGGACTACCTTGACCATGCACGGCATCGTGACGATTTGCACATGTTTCTGGGGAAAAGGGTCGGGCGGACAAAAGTGCGGTTGCTTGGCAACTGCGGTGTGGCAGCGGACTGGGGAGAAGCGCGCAGGCGGGTTCCGCATGCAGCTGGTGTTCGTTCTGTGCAGCCAAAGTCCTAGAGTCACAGTGATGGGTGGGTGGGCATGACCCGCTAAAACAAACTCGACTCGCAGGTCTCGTTGCGCCTCTCGCCGTCTCCAGGTATTCTCGCCGCCTCCAGGTGTTCTCCACGTCTCTAGGTATTCTCGCCGTCTCTAGGTCTCCTCGCCGTCTCCTGGTCTCTCCTCGCCCCAGTCCCGCGTCGTCCATCCTTCTCCCCTCACTCCTCCTCCACCGGGCCGCCAGAAGGCTAATGAGATCAGCCCGATATTAGCGCGATCCGATCTGGTTACAGGGGAGGGTGCTGCAGGGGAGGGTGCTGCAGGGGAGGGTGCTGCAGGGAAGATGCTGCAGGGAAGGAGTTGGGAGCCACACAGTGCCGTCACTCCAACTGCCTCTCCAGCGTCTTGCCCCATTCCAACTTCACTCCCATCCTCCCATCTCACCTTTTCTTCGCTGTGCGCCAAGGCACGCCACACTGAGCCCCCAAGGAGTCGACCGCATGCTGGTCTGTGCGTAGGGGAGGTGGACGTTGGTCCCGTGTTGGAAACTTGTGTTGTTGGTCCATGTCTGTCGTTCTTGGTCAGCCCATCACCTAGCTCTCACCACCATTCATTCCTCGCACAGAGGTCTCACAGGTGCAGTAGTCGGGCGAAGTTGGTCGGGCGAAATGAGTCGACCGCAAGGGAGGCAGCTCGCCAGTCCGCGCGCTGCAATAGCTGCGTAAGTGTATTCCCTCGCGAAAGCTGTTAGAATCACGTAGGCCACATGTCAATTAGATTTGGGCCATCTCTCGAACCGTCCGTCTTCTGAGCCGCCCGGCCTGCTGAAAGCCACCCCGCGGCGGAGCGCTTCAAGGTTAAAAACATCCAAGGTTGGCGCGGCCAACGCCCAGGACGTGTGCAGCCCCAAGGCGGGCCACCACAGCAGAGTTCTTTGAAATTCGGGAACCGGCCGGCCCGCCAACGAGCACCAGCCTCGAAACATGCGCGCTTGCCCGGATGGTGCTTGGCAGCTGTCAGGAGGGGCGTGTGATCTGCCAGCTGCGAGGATGCAAACAGACCGTTCTGGCAAGCGCCGTGACCGCCTCCAACAAGTGTTGTGTCAGTGATTCAGAGAACGTTCAGGCAGAAGAGCGGGGCCCGTTTGAGAGTTGCGTTGTTGCGTTGTTGCGTTGTTGCGTTCATGTTCATGTCATGCAGTTGCGTTTCCGGCACTGAATCAATGCTGGCAGGAAAGCCACCATCGCTCGGCATTGCGCACCCGACGCTGGCGGTCCCCTTGCGTTGACCACTATATCGCCAGGTAGGGAGGGAGGGCGAGTCATGGCGCTGCCACCAACTGAACCTGATCAAATCGCAAAAAAAAGTGAGACGAAAAAGGAAGAAAGCCAATGGCCGGCCAGACGGAGTACCTGCGATCCAACATGATGGGGATTCGCACGTATTGATGGCGTCATCATCGCCTCGTCTGAGACACACCTCACCGATTTCCGATGGGTCCCCACTAGCAACTGGGAACTGGGCCATGTCGTTGGCGCTTCCCCAGTCGCAGTGAGACACTCGATTTGTCGTCCTGCCGCGACCAGCCAGGTGTGGTGATTTGTGGAGTTACGGCAGCACGAGCCGGGGGCACTGACCTGCAGCACTAGACAGGGGACAGGGGACAGGGGACAGGTTTGCGGAGTGGCCGGCCCAGCCTGCCTAGCGTTTCTTGACGTCCACGACAACGCCCGCCGCCAGCAACGACGACAATGAGAAGGGAGGCAGCCACGATGATCCGGCAGGCAGTGGGAATGCAAAGTGGTGGTGGAAGTGGTGGTGGAAGTGGTGGTGGAAGTGGTGGTGGAAGTGGAAGTGGTAGTGGAAGTGGCAGCAGTAGTGGGAATGCAAAGAGCAAGCACCTCAGGCAAACAGGGTTAGTCGCATTACATCACATGACCTCACACCAGCCCCAAAGACAAGGTACTTACTTACCTCTTTGTGCTCCACAGGCGCCCCGCACGTCGCACTTCGTACTGGGCCACCAACCATCCCCTGCAGGTTCTGTAGCAGGGGCAGCGGAGTCCCAGCCGCTGCGGGTTCACTGCCCAGCCCAGCAGGTCCCCAATCCCCCAGTAGGGCTGAGCCAGCCTGGGCGGCCCTGGAGGGGGAGGACCAACCAGCTAAGTTACGCACGCCCGGTCTTTTTCCCAACGCGGCCTTCCTTTGAAGAGAGAGAGAGACAACGAAACGCCCGCGCCGCCAAGTCAGTCGTAAAAAAAAAAAAGCAACTCTAGGACTTTTGGTCTCACTCTGCTCGCGTCCATTGGTTGAGTGTGGCTGCGAAAGGGGGGGGGAAGAGAAAACGACTTCTCACATTTTCGTCCCGGGAAGCTGGAAACGAGCCCCTTCTCTTGCAGCTGAATCCTGCAGCTAGCATCATTGCTTTTTCGACCAACTCCCATCAATCACCGAACTCCCAGCCAAGCGAAGCAAGCCCCGCCCCCCCCCTCAGCAAGCTCGAGAACCCTGGTCGCTGTTGGAATGTTACTCGCAAAGACAGAAGTTGAACCAAGATTTGTTGATTGATGGGCACCTCGATGTTGGTTCTGCAACCCCCCCCCCCCCCCCNCCCCCCCCCCGTACAGTCTAGAACAGTGCCCAGTCCCATGAGCCTTTTGCGATAAGCTTCTGGCGGAAACCCCGCTTGTCCCGTGCCGTCCATCGTTGATGCATCAGTGCGAGGGGCCCACCAGCCGCGTAGAGGTTGCGTCGTCGTCGTCGTCGTCGTCGTCGGGAAGCAGGGTCGAGGTGGGAGTGGAGTAGAGTGGAGGGCTGGGGATTGGGTTCAGCTGTGCGCGCGCAGAACCAGCAAGCCACCAACAACCGGCGGCCGCGATGCTCATCTTTACCTCTCCAAAGTCGTCCTGTCCTGTTCGGCATGTACACCGCCAAGCACGCGGCGCTGACGTGCCCTCCACAGCTGCCCGGCCCTAAATCGTCGTCCTAACCGCTTCCCGCTCTTCTCATCTCCGCGTCCCGTCCGGCATCCTCGTCCAACCATCCGCTTCCTCTCCCGGCTAGCGTTTCCACACGCCCCCTCCCTCTCGACCAATTTAGAGAGTGTTGACGCCCCAACTCTATTCTTACTCCCAACTCTACTCCTCCTCTACTCGTCCTCTACTCGTCTTCTACTCCTCCTGGTACGACATCTTTCGCATCTCTCCTAGCCGGTGGCGCGCGGAGGCTAGTGAATTCTCCAATTGGAGGATCTCGACCTGTCACATTGAGTTAGCCTTGTCCTCTCTCGCCATCTTGGCCCATGCCTGTTCGGGCAACCGTTATGGCCGCGCTTCTCCGGCCCTCCAACTGCTGCTGCTCCCAACTGCGGACCGGCCCCAACTGCTGCTGCTCCCAACTGCGGACCGGCCCCAACTGCACGTACCTGCTGCTCCATCTCCCGCACCTTGAACTCGTGCGTCCCGAGCTTCGAGTAGTCCACCTGGTCCTCCTCTTGGCTTCGCTCTTTGATCAGGCTCTGCACCTGTCGCACCAAGGAACGGCACGCAGCCCCAACGGCTTTGCTGGCTCCTTCGAGATTTTCTTGGTTCTTGGACATGAAGCCGGCCTTGACTCGGCTCGCCGCCACCAGCTGCGCCGTCGACGCGGCCACGTCGTTGGACGCGACGATCAGCTGCTCCGGGCTGTTGCGCCCAGAGATGACGCCGTCGGCCGTTTCGATGAGCGTGTTGGTAGATGACGCCACCGCCTTGGCCGCCGAGATCAGTCCTTCGGTCCACCGATTGTTCTTCTTGTAAAAGGCCGTGCGCGACGACGATCCCTGGCCGGCCTGCACAATCTCCGTCTGCGTCGACGTCGCCGCCTGGATGAGCCGTGTGATGGCGTTGGTTATGGCCGTCGCCGCGTCCAGGATCGAGTCGTGCACCTTGAGCTCGTAGGTCGAATAGCCGTCTCGCGGTTTGTTCTTGAGCTTGGCCAGGCGTGCGGCCGCGGCGGCGATGGCATCGGCCGCCTTGCTCAGCTCCGAGTCGACGAGGTCTCCCAAGTCTCCCTTCTTGTTCATCAGCTTGCCGAAGCCAGGTGCAAAGGCCTCGACGAGCTTGTTGAGCTGCTGCAGGTTCTTGTGCACGTCGTGCATGTAGTTGATGACCACTTCCGTCTTGCCTAGAGGGTCCATCCCCTCGAGACGGAAGCTCAGGAGCCCGCGGAAGAACTGGACCGTAGACTGCGCCGACTGTCGAGCACCGTTCATGAGTGAATCCGTCTTCTTGTCATCCGTAGCCAGGCGGCTGAGGCCCTTGGTGTTGCTGCACACATCCGCAATCGCGCCTGCGAAGACGTTGACGGCGTTGATCACCTCGGCGTGTGTGCTGTTGGGACCGTCGGCAATGAAGTTGTTGAAGGCTGTGGCAAACTCCATGGCATTGGCAGTCGCCTTTTCGATTTGAGAAAGCACGTACGTCGGCGAGGCGTTCTGGTTTCCGGCTTGCATGGACGAGTCCAGCTCGTAGAGTGCGTCGTCGACACGAACAATACCGGATTGGAGGACCGAGTCGATTATGTCGTTGATCTTGTCTAGGTTAGCCAAGATGAGGGCGTCGATCTGTCCATCCAAGGCATTGTCCGTCTCGCCCTGGTTCTGCTGGAGCTCGCTGAGCTCGAGGAGAGTCTGATCCATGCCCGCCTTGTAGACCTCGAGCTCCTCCTCCTTGTCGCGAAGGAGCTGCTCAAGATCCGAGTCGCCATCCCGAAGCTTGGACTGGGCGTCCTCCAGAGCTCGCGTCTTGTTGCCGAGGGCCTCTTCGAGGTCGGCCATCTCACGGTTGTACTTGGCCAGCATGGTGGACAGCTCGTTGCCCTTGCTGCGTTCCAGGTTGTCGGCTCGGTCCATTGCCATGCGGAGCTCGCGGCGCAGCTTCTCGACCTCATCCTTGTTGCTGCCGCTGACGCGGTCCTTGTCGTGGAGGGCGCGGTCACGCTCGCGGATCATGTCGGCCAGCTCCAAGTTCTTGGTCTTGATCTCGCGCTCCAGCTTCTCCCGTCGGTCGATGGCCTCCTGAGCGCTGGCCGCCTTGAGCTGGACCGACTTGAACTTTTGGAGAAGGTCCAAGTGCTCGTGTCGCAGTTGCGAGTAGAGCTTGGCCAGGGCCTCGTACTTGGTCCTCCAAGTGTTGACCTGCTCTTGCAAGGCTCGAATCTGGTCGTCCTTGCTGGAGATTTGCTGGCCAAGGCTGTTTTGGATCTGGGCCAGTTCGCTCTCTAGGCCCTTGACACGCTGGTCAAACTGCTGGAGCATGAGCTGGTCTCGTTCATACTGAGCCCTCGCGTTGAGATTCTCTCGCTCCAGCTCAGCCAGGCGGCCTTGGGTCTGCCACTGAGCTTGCTGGGCCAGCAGAGCCTCCTGCTCCCGCTGCTGCTGCTCCATCAGGCTGCGCTGCTGCTCTTCGAACTCGCGTTGGGCCTGGAGCTGGGCTTGCTGCTGGGCCAACAGGGCTTGGTTTTGGCGCTCCTCAAGAACACGTTGCTGCTCTTCGTACTCGCGGTTCTGGCGATCCAACTCGCCCTTCCAGAACTCGGACATTTCATCGGGTTCCTCGTTCTTGGGTTGTTTCGGCGGAGACGGCTGTCGTTCGATCTCCTGCTTCGGTCGGGCGGGAAGCGCGGGAGCATCGTCGTCTTGGGAGAGGAGGTTTGGGGGATCTTGCGGCAGCTTCGGGATGGTGATGAGGCTGGTGAGGTATCGGAGGTTTGAGCACTCGTAGTAGAACTTGACGAGGCGGTAATGCTGAGCATTGTATCGTTGTCGGAGAGGCTCTAGGGCATCATCGTCGCCGGTTGCTGGTGGATGTTGTGAGTCATGAGGACAGGAGAACAGGGGGACAGGAGAACAGGGGAACAGGGGAAGGCGGGAATGAGAAGGCGGGAGGCGGGAAGGCAGGAGGAAGGCAGGAGGATGACAACATGGCTGCTCATGAGAACAGGGGAAGGCGGGAAGGCGGGAAGGCAGGAGAAAGGCAGGAGAAAGGCAGGAGAAAGGCAGGAGAAAGGCAGGAGAAAGGCAGGGGATGACTGACTGGAATGCATGGCACGAAGCATGCTGGTGATGAACTTGTAGATGCCGTAGCTCTCCTGGACCAGGGGCACCAGCGCGGCAATGCGACATTCGTTGTTCCCGACGTTCCGGAAGTGGGAAAAGATGAGCTTCTGGAAGTTCTCAATCTTGTCTTGGAGCACCATGAGGTCGGTGATGGTCTCGTAGCCTTCGTTGGGGTCGTTGATGGCCTTTAAGCTCAGGTACTCTTCGTATTCGAAGGTGCCGTTGAACTCGGGATGCTGGTGGTGGAAGGAGAGCTTCGCGAGAAGGTAGTAGACGTATTCGCGGATCAGGGGCGCGTAACCTCGCATGCCTTCGCCGGACTGGCCGCGATTGAGGCTGTCGATCCAGGCGCGGTTGGCCATGGCCTCCTTCAAGGCGCTCGGGTGGCCTTCTTGGAGAACCTTGTGGACGGTGATGAGGGCTTTGAAGGTTTGGACTTCGTCGGCGAGGATGGGTTGGCTGTCATGATGACGGGGGGTTAGCAGCGGCGTAGATGGGGGGGCTGGATGGAGCTGGTCTGGGAGCTAGCTGGTCGGGGAGCTGCTTCAACTTACACCTTGATGCCAGCCCAGAAGGCGGTCGAGGACCGGTGGTCCCAGGTGTAGACGATGCACGCTCGTACATGCTTGCGCTTGGGGGAGATTTCTTCGTTGCTGGTAGCTTTCTTGATGTTGATGGCGAGTTCCTGATCGGTCCTAAGAAGTTAGGATCTGTTGGGGTGTAAGTGTGATTCACTCACTTGGTGTGTTCCATGGCACGCACGGAAGCCATGACTGCGGTTGGTTGATGGGTTGGCGCGAAGAAGATTGGGGAGGTATTCGGCGGAACGCCTGGGAATGACGAGACAAAAGGACGTGGGCCGACAAGGCGAGTAGTAACACGAGGGCGAGGGGATTGGAAAAGAAGGCAGAGGAGAAATAGATTCCCTGGGAAGGAGGCGTCGTCGTCGTCGTCGTCGTCGTCAGCAGTTGATGGCTTGCTCGGGCTTGGGTTTTGCGAGTGCGACAGCTTTGGGTGGCGTCACAAGGGTGCTGGGTCGGAGGTCGGAAGTAAGATGATGCGAGTTGGTAGACGGTGCAGGGGGACGCGTCCTGGCACCCACTGTAGTCCCCAGCTCTGCATTCCCAACTCTGCAGTCCCCAACTCTGCAGCCCCCCCCCATCCCAAACATGCAAGCCTTGGCAACATTCTCGCCGAGCTCGACTAGGAATCAACCACCTCGGATGATCCAACATGCAATGCTTGCAATTAATTCCAATCAAAAAGTGCAGCACGCCGCAGGAGATCCAGTCCCGAAAGAGCCCAGACTGTGACTTGAGTCTAAGGGCAAAACTCCATGTATCAATTTGTCTTGCATCTGCGCCAAGTTCTCTTTAAGTATGTCTTCTTGCTTCCCTGATAGGTCCAGCCACCCTGAACCTTCGTCCATTCCGATTTTCTTCTTCTCTTCTTCTTGCCAGTGTCCAGGAACGAGGCAGTATTATCCTCGAGATCGTCAGGGGAGCCGTGGGCAACGAGGTCTAGTCGAAAAGCCCTAGGTCCCTAGGCGACCTAGATACTATGTGAGAGGTAGTAGTGGCCCCTCGTCGTTGACCTTGCTCCAGTTGTTGAGTAGGATCGAGGTCGGGATGATCAAGACGCTGCCGCCCTGATCAGCCCACCATAGTCGCTCCATCTCCCCGCGGAACCGGATCGGTCGATTGGGCCATGGCTAGGGCACAATGGCTTTGTAGTCGAGCTGCTCATGCGGTTAGCTTGTGCTCGTCTTCTTCGATATCTAAATTTGCGGCGGTATACCTTCCAGCCCGGCAGCGACCTCCTCCCACGGAACATCTCCAGCATGAGACGTCGAGGGGCACCGAGGCAAGGCGTCTCTCCATTCACAGCGAGTTCTTATGACACTTGCTGCCATGTCCTCTGGGACCTTGTAAATTACCTTTGCCTGCATTTCTGATCAACGTGTTTGGTATGTTGAGCTTGATGTTAGTCTGCAACAAGCCACCGTTATGTCGGCCTTGGTCTCCGAGAAGCTTTACCGCCTCTGTATAGCCAGAGTGTGATACTGTATAGACCGGCGTCTGCCATCTTTACCAGCGATCGTGACATCAGCCCCAACCTCGAGTGAAACGGCTCTCATGTGTGATGGAAAAGGTAGGGAGGATAGAGAGGGATGCGTCCATGAAGACCATGTTCTAGCACCCGATGAGGATGCGCTGGTCCTAGTTCACACTATCGTCGCGGGGAACACTGGAGAGATTGCATCCGCGATGGCCCCTATAAGGGTGTCTGGGTCATCGTCGGGTTTGGTATCTGGTAGGACCTAAACTTTGGCGCCCCCGAAGCCGGGCTTGGAGAGCTATTTTAGGAGATTGATGAGGGGGAGGCGCTTGTGAGGGGCGTGGAGGGTCTGGAGGGAGGACCAGTCGTAGGAGATGACTTTGCGGTTGATGCCGTAGCAGCGCTTGAGGGATGCGCCGTGGGAGAGAACGCCGTAGCCGTCGGCGGAGAGGTGGATGTCTGTTTCGAGGGCGTGGGCGCCTATCGCGACGGCGGAGCGGAAGGCTAGCATGGTGTTCTTAGGGTAGAGGGCTTTATAGCCGCGGTCGGTAGGCGATGGCTTGGGGGATGCGGACGGTGTCGTGCTGAAGGCAGCGCGTCCATGGTGCAGATGAGAGGCGTTGTTTCTGATGCCATGGTGGTAGATGGGGTGTGTCCGACGAGGGGCGACGAGGCGGTGGGGAGATGTTGGGGTACGGAGCTTGGCTGGGCGCAGCAAAGACGAGAGGGAGCCGCGAGGGCTCATGGAGGCAGTAAGGAGGTAGAGTATCCGACGAGACAGCCAACTTCAGGGCCATCTTGTTGTGCATATTGGTGTATTGAATGCAAGGTACCGGTTGACGCGGCGGCGTATGTCCAAGACGGCGTCGGGTCGAGATGGCGAGACGTAAGCTGCAGCGTCAAGATATCCGGGGATAGGTATTGATAGATACTCCAGAGGGAGCAAAGTCAAGGATCTCAGGACGGGCCAGCCGTTCCTCTGACCATTGGGTGCGAATGCGCTATTTGGCCATCCACACTGGATCCGCGTCATCTGCCACAGCGTCTTTGAAATCATGGGCGTCCAGCCAGTTGTCTGCCGTCTCCTTCTGGGCGTACTGGGCATAGAACTCATCCAGTAACTGGTTCAATTCTACCAAGTATTAGCGCCGTAACTTGGCAGGATGGGTAGGGGTGCCTAGACCTTGTAGCCGCATACCACGCGATGGCTGAAGCGTGAACCTGGACATGTACTCGTTGATGAGGATAAGATGGCTAGGGATTGGGGTTCCTATGTCGTTCACGTTAGGTTGGGCGGGTATTGCAAATCAAGCACGTCGTCAAAGTACCTGCGAATGAGCTCCTGCATCATGAACGTGTTTGGGAACATGACGGCGCCATTCGAGACTGTCGAGGGTTTAACACCATGTTCCATAGAAGCCAGCCAAACTACTAACCAGATCTGTTGAAGGCCGGATATACAAGGCCACTGGGCTCCACGGTCACCCCTTCGTCAGAGAGATCATGCGGCCTCTCATCGTTCTCCTTGTAGTCGAACAGGGACGAGGTGGGCCGAGGGGAGTAGTAGTGCAGAGTGGCAGGGAACGATGAGTATATCGCCTTGGCTGAAAACTGTCGTCGAAGCAACAATTGCGGTCGGGTTTGGAGGACAGTGCTGCGAGCACGTCTGAACATGGCGGCAAAGGGACGGTTCATCTTCGAAATTGGAGTTGACGGGATGATGAAAAGCGCAACTCCTGGGGCGGCAGGTAACAAACAACTTTAAATGGCCCAACAGGTCTCGGTATTTAGTTTGGCCGAGTGTACTCAGTGACCTATCGGATAACCCCAGCGCAGCGCGATTGAGTGCCGTTCACTTACCCTCGGCAACTGAATAGACGATGGTGTCATTGCCACGGAAGCGCCCGGACACCAGCGATTGCTGGTCAGGCGAATTGGGCCTCATGGATGCGCCGTTGGGAGCCAGTACGGCCATGGTCAGGATCAGCAGGATACAAAGCGGCTCAAAGTTTCCTTTCGGGATGACTGACCTATGTAGCTGGATGGCTCGAGAGCCTTCGGTCGGACGACTCCATTTTCCACCACAATGTCGTAAGTCCGTCGCTTGGGTGATCAGGCACGCAGCTTGACTGGACAAAGAAGCGTGCCAACTGCCGCATTTTGGCGGACTTGAGGGCGAATGGTCAGTTTCTTTCTTTGAAGAGGCCCGAGTTACTCACCGGCAGCTTCCCGCTCGGGTTCTGAATACCGAACAAGACATCAGCGATGGCGTTGCCGGCCTCTTGGCCTTGGTACCATCCCTGGATGATGACGGGGACCTGGTCGGCCCAGGGCATGTGGACCGGACTGCCCGATTGATTGACGACAATGGTGCGAGGGTTAGGTCTCACGACCGCTTCAATGAGCCGGTCCTGGCACAGATATGTCAGCGTTTGAGTGAGTTTATTCTGCAGATGCGTAGGGTCGGCTTCTTGCTCTTGATGATACCAATAGCCTTGGCGTACACCTCGTTGGCTTGCATTCCGTCTCGGATATCTTTGATGATGGTGTTGCGAATGAGAGTGAGGAGCTTGTAGTTGACTTGTTCGGATCCACCAAGTACGTACGTGCGATGGTAGAGCAGTACGACTGGATAGCCTTTGTTCACGCGAAAGAGTTCCTTGGGGAATCTTTTAAACACGGAAGTTGGACTAGGCGTCGGCATCTTCAAGATAGGGCTCTGGGGTGGTGGTGGTGGTGGTGGTGGTGGCGGTGGTGATGGTGCGAGCGATGACGCTTGGATTCGGATTCATCGAGGGAAAGAGTTGACCTGTCGGTGCCTTGGGCAAGAATTGTGTCCAACATTCCTGCCTCGCGACAATGCTTCCCAGGAATACACTCTGGCTTCAATCGTGGAAAGCCATTACCATCTAGGTCTTTTGGTATAAGCTTATAGGTATAATACTATAGTCGTAGATATTATTCCTCCTGGTTGCTTTAAGGGTGCGGTTATTGCTTTCGAGGCTCCCCTGGTGGAGAGCTTGCGTTTTCCGTTCTTCCTCATCGGTTTCGCGGGGCAGTCCCCAGCTCCGAGTGTGCACGGGGACCCCTCATCGAGCTGTGACTGCACCGGGACCGCCCAAGCTGTGTCGGCAGCTCTGTGTCGCATCGACTGCACGGGGACCCCGACGACAGCTGTATCGACGACAGCTGTATCGGCCCAAGCTGTGTCGGCTCCAGCTGTGTCGGCCCAATCTGTGTCGGCCCAATCTGTCTGCATCGCATCACGTGCACAGGAACCCCTCCTCCAGCTGGACATCCCCAACACCTCTGCAGCCCCAGCACCTCTGTAGACTGTAGTCCCAACCTCCTCCATCACCCGCACCGGGACCCCGACTCCAGCCGTACAGTCTGCACCCAGCTTCGCCTTGCCTTCTTCACATCCGACGCGCCAGCCATGAGGAATGCCGAAAGACCTCAAGAGATGGAGAACGTGCTCAGACTAGAGCGACAACGCGAGGAAGCCGCCGAAGCATGGCGACAAGAGCGACAACGTACTGACGCAGAGCGACAACGCGAGGAAGCCGCCCCAGGATGGCGAGAAGAGCGACAACGTGCCGAGGCAGAGGGACGACGTGCTGATGCAGAGGGACGACGTGCTGAGGCAGCTGGACGACGTGCTGAGGCAGCCGGACGACGTGCTGAGGCAGAGGGACGACGTGCTGAGGCAGCCGGACAACGTGCTGAGGCAGAGGGACCAGCCGGACAACGTGCCGAGGCAGCCCGACAGCGTGCAGAGGCAGTGGTACAACGTGCAGAGGCGGAGGAACAACGTGCTGAGGCAGCCCGACAACGTGCCGAGGCAGTCCGACAACGTGCAGAGGCAGCCCGACAACGTGCAGAAGCCTGAAGAGCAAACATGACCTACAACCCTGGACGAATATATCGATGCTTACTGTTTCACTCGTCTACTCTAAACTTGCCGTCGAGAGCGACCCAAGATTTTCATCCCGAGGCGGCATCACCAACCTGTGTGTCATAAGTGGTGCCCGACCAAGCCACCGCACAAACTGACAGTGCCGTATGTTTGCCTCGGACTGTGTCCTATGAATATCTATATCTATACGAGGTCATTAGCTAGAAGATAATACCAACGTCGCCAGGTGGGGTTGAGGCTCGCGACCATCCGCCCGAGACATTCGTGGTGCCTTTCCTATTCATTCCAGCTCGAATCCGATGTTGTACCTAATGCTGGGTCAGGTCCCCGGGCTGCGGCTTTTCGTTTCCTACCACCATCGGGCGATGGCTGTTCGTGGTGGACGCGACGGAGGCCATCTCGCAGGGCTACAACCAGGACAAGGTCATCTTGCTCTGTCAGCATCTAGAAATAAGGCAGTATTATCCTCGAGATCGTTAGGGGAGCCGTGGGCAACAAGGCCGAGGGACTGTCATGTTCGCATAGTAGGAGGAACGCGACCTGAGCCTCGAAAGCACCAACCGCACCCAAGCAACCAGGAGGAACAACATCCACGACCATCGCATCATGCCTACGAGCTCACGCCAAAAGACCCAGGGAGCGCTCAAAGCACGCCCATCTTTGCCAGATGATGCCGCCCACCTGCAAGGGACACAAGAGCACGCTCCCAGTTGCAAACGATGAGAGAAAGTATATGACGATTCATCTGCTCTTCAAGAAGGAAGCAAAGGGACCTTCATAAAGGCCCAACACCAACACTGGATCGAGGCAAAAACGCGGGCCCCCAGAAGAGCAGAGATGGACGGGAGCAAGGAGCTTCACCATGCGCAGTCCTTCTCTAGCGCAATATACCTGAGGTTCTGCCCGATCCGCGCGCTACCTGAGGTTCTGCCTCGTCGCCGCCCGCCTCGGCCATCTCGTCCATGGAGAGGGGTGCGCCCGGCCCTCCTCGATCATCGCCGGCGGCCTGTGGAAGTCTGCCTCGCCGGCGGCCTGTGGAAGTCTGCCTCGCCGGCGGCCTGTGGAAGTCTGCCTCGCCGACGCCCCAGAACATTTCTTACGCTTGCCAGTTGAAGGGCTGCACAGCTGAAGGAGGGGTCCCCGTGCAGTCGATGCGACACAGAGCTGCCGACACAGCTTGGGGTCCCGTGCACACTCGGAGCTGATACAGCATCTTCAACCCAAGACCAACAATCCCACGCCTCTTTCACGCCGCCGAAGCACAATGCAGGTCACGTGGCTATTGACCGCTGCCAGTGCCGCCCTCAGCCAGCGAACCCTCAGCCGCCTAGTTCAAAGACAATGTAGGGAAACAATACCCAGCATGCTCTTAACAAGACCGCTACAGAATCCACCAGGGTTATTGGCAGTCTCCAAATCGGCCGGGATAAGAACAAATTCCAGATTGAAAAGAAAGCCTCACAGAAATCTCCCCAGAGGGCCTTCTATGTTTCCCGTACAACCGTTTTCGCCCACTCCTCAAATAATACATGCAACTGTAATCCAGTTCTGATATGCTTTGGGTGTAATATGACAAAGGGTAGAAGAGGAGGGAAAAGGAGAAAAAGAGAGATTGCAACCACTGTGAAACGCGTTTGGTAGACATCCTGAAACTGGCAGCACATGACATCAAGCTGCCAGCGGTTGGTTCAGGCCTTCGATCAGGTGCCTCAAGTCCCTCCCCAGCTCCGCGTCGCGTCTCGTGTACGGGGACCCGTCCTCCAGCTGTGCAGTCCCTCCAGCTGTGCAGTCCCTCCAGCTGTGCAGCCCCAACACCTCTGCAGTCCTCCAGCTGTGCATCCCTCGAGCTCCATCGACTGCACGGGGACCCCGATGACAGCTGTGTCGGCCCAAGCTGTGTCGGCAGCTCCGCCCAGCTCTGTGGACTGCACAGGGATACCAACTCTGGCTGGTTCTGCACGGCTTGCCATCTGCAAACAGCCTTTGCCGGTAGTAGTTGTCGCAAAAACTCGTTGGCCTCTTCTTCGCTCATCCATTCGAGCTCCACCATATTGTGCCTAGTGACAGCCTGCGCAAGATGACTCGACCGCGTCGTGAACAGGATGCAGCCGTTGGGGTTCCGCGGAAGGTGAAGATAGATCCCCCTTACACCCATCCAGGTCCTGAGGGCGCTGGCGGTCTTGGTCGGCTTCTTGGGTCTTGAATCCAGAGGACAAGGGCAACTGCACCTTCTACGGCGAGCTCCCCGGGCTGCCGTTTGGGGAGCCGGTCCCATACCGAATACAACCGCCGTGCTAACCATTGACTTCGCTGACTGACCAGCCATTCAGTCGTAGCTTCACGAAACGGTCCAGCTCAGTAGAGCCATCTTCCCGAACACCATGTTCCTCCAGGTCCTGCAGTATTCTATCGATGTATTCCCCTGCAGCAGACAGATGAAGAACGTGGGCAATGGCGTTATGAATCGAGAGCAGCCGGGGCGAAGGGGGATCAATGGTTCGTGATTCGGTGAGGTAGAGTGTTCGAGTAATGGGAAACTCGTATTCCATGATATCTTGGATGAAGGTATTGATTCGGTACGTATGCAGCTCTTGATCAACGGGCTCGAAATAGATCTGGAAGTCACCGAAGAAGCCGTGTAACCTATGAGTGAGGGTCAGGGCATTACGAGGTCGATCGATTTCGGTTCCTTCAACCAGATATGCGGCCCCACTGTCGAACATATTAAGAATCGCCAGTGCCGCTCCCTTGGAAGGGTCCTAGAAGAACGGCAATGAGTAAAGGAGGACGGGTTGTGAGAAGTAAAAGCACGTACCAGTTGGTTGCTTGCATTGAGCTGGGTGAGTGAATGTGGCATAATATGCGCAACTTCAAGAGAGTCGTAACCCTGCCCCTTCACAAGAGGGTTTCCATCATCATCTTGAGCTACGCCGCCTTGTCTACGCGCATCTTGCATGCGCCTGAGGGCCTCCCTATCGTCAAACTTGCGTGATATGACGCAGCGATGACGATCGCGGAGCAGACAAGCACCCCGAAGAGCTGACACACGTTCTGGCGTTCCAAGGAAGTTCTGTCCTTGGCCTCCCTGAGCTCGTTGGACCGCTGAGTGGGATGCAGGGGAGGGCTGGGGAGTCTTCTTAGTAGACGATTTCACTGAGAGAGTGACGGTCAGAGAGCGACGCGCATCACGCGCAGGCGATGGTAACATACATGGTAAGAAGAAGTTCTCGAACAGGTACTCTGCAAAGTCGAAGAACGAATCGCGGAGCTTTGCCTGTTTGGCTGCGTCGGTCAGGTCGATATCCTGCTCCGCATCAATTGCAAGGCCCGCGGACTCGAAGAATGCACGCAAGAAGTATCCCTTGGACTCCTCAGAACGCGCATACTCGTATGTAAGCTGGACAAGTTTCACTCGGTCGTAACCCTTGCAGCTGCTGTCGGGAGCGTTGAAATGGTTCACCAACTGATTGAATCGGCGACCAGCTGAGAGGCGTTGAGCCGGGGTCAAGGGGGGTTGTGCGGAGAAATCGAGGACCCCTTTGAGCGAGGATTGATGGCGATGAAGCGCTTCTGCAGGCGGCATGGTGAGAATGTCATGAAGTTGGTGTTGCGGTGGAGTTGAGGTTTGCAAAGAAGTTGGTTGGCGAAGACGGACCCCTCCAACATCTGTAGACTGCACGGGGACCCCTCCTTAGCCCCACATAGCTCTGCAGTCCCCAGCTCCGAGTGTGCACGGGGACCCCCCAAGCTGTATCGGCAGCTCTGCCCAGCTCTGCATCACATCTCGTGCACGGGGACCCCTCCAACACCTCAGCAGTCCCCCCCAGCTCTGCATTGAATGTGCTGCCTGAGTACTAACCATCGACGGACCGATTCTCAGGACGCCTACTCAGATTGGACAGTGGCTAGTACCCAAACTCAACTCGTTGAGTTCAAACTTAGATTGTATTTGCCTCGCTCCAAATTCGCAAATGAATATGCTCGTGACTCGGGGGGAAACGTGCCGTCGGCCGCCCAGAGGTTGATGAGGTCCTGCATGGGCTCAACGTCGCTGGGCTGCAGCAGGTCTAGTGCAGTCGCCGTGAGGATGAAGTGGCTGAAGCAACTGTTCAGATGCTTTTCGAGGCCGAGGTGGTAGAAGGGCTCGACAAAGTGGTCCCAGTAAAGATGGGCATAGACACGGAATATCTGACGGAATATCAACTGACAGACGTGGGCAAACTGCTTCGGGAACCCGCTTCGCGCGCCCAACCAGTTCTCTTGATTGCTCAGCGACAGCAGCGTAGGGTTCAAGTGATCTGGATGAAGGGCATAAGCAAGGCTGTCAGGGTCAGTCGGAAAGATTGTGGCGTCTTCGATCTTGCCGGATATCCACCGCTGCATCAACGTCATGTATTCATGTGCCGGGAGCTCGACAGGTTCGTGTTTCTTATTGAGCCAGGTATAGGAAAGATTCCTAATTAGAATAAGCCGCAGGAACCGAGACTACTATCCAGACAATACTTACTTTCCAGCTGACATTTTGGGACATGTGGAGGGGTTGCATATCGTACTCCCATCATCTTCTTGCTCGTGGACAATACGCACAAAGTTCCAGAGATTTCGATAGTGTTCAACCACTGACACCGTTAGAAGACGGCAATGGCATATTTCGGAAGGGGGCCTGGCAAGGCATACCTTGATGCGCTATCCATTCACCTGGCTCGACAGTCTTGGGTCGGGCGCTGAGGGTCATGAAATTTCCCTTCACAATGTGTTTGACATAGGCGGGGTTAAGCCACATCGGGAGCGGTCGGGAGAGATCGAGGGAGGGGGACGCGAGGCCAATCGAGTCGGTGAGAGATGGCGATTTCGGAAGAGAAACTTGGGGCACTGGATTTGGGTCGTGTTGCGCATCCCGCAACTTGGATGGGATGTCGGCTGTCGCAGGGTTGGGGCTCTTGTTGGAACCTCCCGTCTTGGGAGTTCCCCGAATGCGCGCGTTGCTGATGTGGATTAGACGGATAGGGAGGATAAGATTGGGCTGTGCAACACTTACATTCCTGAAAAAAGATTCGACATGGCTGGTGGGCTTGACAGTGATGTTGTAGGGAATAAAATTGGAAGATAAAGAAGAGAGGACCAAGGGGGCGTTCAAGGGGTGTCAACGTGACGTGTTAGACACTAGAGTTTCGGGCCGACGGATTTCCCGCAATCCAGCTCGACAGGCGGGGAGTACCCAGGCTAAACCCTGTGGACTTGCACAGAGCACAGAGATACCAACTCTGCCCAGTGGCCCAGCTCCGAGTGTGCACGGGGACCCCCAGCTCTGCACCGTATGCGCAGCTCCATCGACTGCACGGGGACCCGTATACTCGAGCGCTATAGTTCGTGTCATCTTTGACATTCACGTCCACTGTATCTTGAAAGTATGCGTCAATTAGCTGTACTATCGAGGTCTTCCCAGGCTGTACGAAGGTTCGCCCGCATCGAGGCATGTAAATAGTTGACTTCTCTCTTCCATCTGACCCCTTGGGGGAACACCACTCTCCGTAACCGATCGACAGCGGGGATAAGGGTCTTGTAGTAGTCTGTGAAAAATTCCATCGCCGTCTTCCTATAGATATCCTCACCAGACACTACTACCATCTTCAATCCGGCAAGGTCCTCCGTGTCCGCATAATTCCATTTGTCAAATCGCGGAACCACTCTGTATTCTTTCGGACCGTTGTAGTGAATGCATATCCAGAACAGGACCCAGAAGAAGGATTCGAGATCGTGCATGAACGAATGCTGCTCGCCTAGGAGAGCACCGATCGCCATGAAGGCTCTTGTGCCGGTTTTCCCATGTGCTCCTGAGGCCTCCGCGCGTTGCTCCGCGACAGCGAGGTCGAGGTCAATCAAAAATCCCGTCTCTCCGCGAATCATGAGATTGTTTGCAGAGATGTCCCTATGAAGGAGGCCGGCTTTCTGGCGTAATGAGTCGTGACCTTCAATGCAGTCGCTCAGAGCTGAGAGCAGCGCCGAAGGCGACTCGGCTTTGTAGATTGGCGTCCCACAGTCGCCAACGATGACGCGACGATGCACCCGGTTCGGCAGCGCAGGACCGCTAGCCTTGGTTGGTGACGCAAGGCGTGATCGCTTGTTGGGCGATATTGGGGCATCCGTCTGACTGAGGGAACGTTTCTTGCCGACAGCAACACTGCTCTGGCCTTTTCGGAGCACATCGACCTCACTCGAGCTCCCTGGTTGAACCAACCGATCTGCTCGATAATTGACAGCTTCTCGGATATTGAGATTCCCTCGAACATTGCTCAAAACGTCGTCGACTTCGCCGCGGACATGGACAGTCTCGTGATGGTAGTAACGGGCCACATTGACTACACCTCTTTCTGTCGCCGTCTTCAGTAACTCTCCTTCTTCTTCCCGTTCGGTGTATTGCCAAGAGTCCTTGACCACAAAAGAGGTGTGAGGGTCGCCCTCTCGATGGACACTCCAACACGTCGTGGCGCGGCCGGCAATGCACGGTGCCCTCTTTATCCGTTTATCAATCACAAGTCGTTCTGCCTGGCCGTTTCGTGTTATCGAGATAAACTGTTGGCTGCCCTCGGTAGTAATTGTAGGATCAAAGCCAAGGGCCTCACGGTCCATCCAGAGAAAGCCTAGAACTGTGAGGACAAAGCGTAGCCCATCCTCGTTAATGTCGAACTTGTCGGATGCGATTCCTCCGAGGCGGTCAAACTCCCATATTCTCATCAAGGATCCACAGAGAGTGAAACCTAGGACAAATCGACGTGTGTCTTGAGCTGCAAGAACTTCCCTGGCATACCTGCCTAGGTCGAGCCACGCTTTGGACTTTGTGTCTGCCAATGGGTTGCTCTTTAACTCTCCTGGGATAAGAATGTGCGACCAATGTAGTCGGGTGTCTTTTAATGCATTTGGGTCGTCCACAAAGCCAATATCCAGCTTCCGTTCTGCTGTAGAATCGAGGATCGGTTTGTTGGGTTGGGCCAGAGGCCGCCTTCCATGCGTTGGAGGTGGCAATGTTTCCTCGGCGACGATTGCCAGCTTCTGGCTTATATCTGAGAACCACTCCAAGACAGAATCTTGGTTTGCATCCTCGGGCCAGCCAGCCCATCCTCCACAGAAGAGGGGGTCGTTGCCTTGCGTGCACTTGGTGAAGGCGACCTTGGACGCAGCGTCCAGCCCAGGTACCCGTCCAAAGAAGACTTCTGGGAGTTGACGCAGCCCAACATAGAGAGAACCGAGCTCCTGCTTGAGCACCCTATCTATATCGCGTCGGTATTCGGACGAGTTCGCAAAGCTGCTCGTGTTGTGCTGCCATGGCGTTTGTTGGAAGGAGGATTCAATCAGTTGCAGAGGGGGTGTAACTTCGATAACGGCCCGGGCTACTTCTCCCCAGATGTCGGAGTCGTTGGGTTTATCGGCAAGGACTGCTTTCAAAAGAGGCGTAAGGTGATTGAGGTCGAAGTTACTATATCCGACAGCGGTACTAAGTTTTGGCACTTCGGTGAACAGAGATGTTCCACGGATGGAATAGAGTCGGCGGGTAGCTGGAAGAGCATGGATGACGGAGAGGAGAAGAAGAAAGTATGGTCGGACTTCTACTTGATGGTTAGAGCGTGCACAGCCAAGTCATACCCAATTGTAATCCTTACCTTGCTGGTCTAACTCATCCAAAGTATCTAGAAAGATGATGGCGCTGTCGAAAACCGAGCGAAATGACTCCCGAAAGGCATCAAGGCCTTTTCCAATGGGATGGTCCTCGATGATCTTGGCCTGTTGGTCTGCCATGCCCGGCAAAATGGTGGGGTTTACAAAGGTGAAGATTGACTTGGCGGAGTCGCGTCCGTGTGTGTGTGTGTGTGTGTAAACGACATGGCTGTTTTTCAAGCTACCGTCCTAGGGGTTATCTTTTTATACCCTAATTATTGCATGTAACGGGGGTGCCTGTGGCCACAGCGGTCAACACCCTAATGCTGCCGGGGAAAAGGTTGCGCGGCGGTCCCTTCCCCTAGGCCGGCCTCGAGGCATGACGCAACCAGCGCGGCGCCGTCGTCATCATGGCCCTCGGCCCCGAATACCCTTGTGGCCTCAACCTCGTCTGCACCCAGGTGCCACACCTTAACATAATGGTCAAGCTCATCCCCCGAGCTCCATCGACTGTACGGGACCCCTCTGACCCCTCTGACCTCAGCAGTCCCCCAACCTCTGCAGCCCCCCCAGCTCTGCCCAGTTGGTGAGCCAGAGCTGACGTTTGACCCAACGGGCCCGAGCTCTCAGTACACATGGTGGATGCACTGAGCTCTGGGTGCAGACTGTACAGCTGGAGGAGGGGTCCTCGTGCCGTCGATGGAGCTCTCCACCAGGGGAGGGTTGAAAGCCATCCGAAGAGCTGGACAGAGACTCCGCAGGGACCATGTGGCTTAAGTGTCTTAGATCTCCCGCAGGAGCACTTCATCAAATCATCATATTCGAATTTCCAGTGGTACTATTCAAAGTCCCCCTGGCTACTCCTTGCGGCGAGGACGCGATAGAGTACCGTTCTAGGTAAATTCAGTTCGGCGGGGCACTTGAGAAGCGCGGATTCGAAGCCAAGCTGTTCGTATCGTTGTCGCGTGGCTGGTTGCCGCTGCCACCATTCCGCAAACAGTTCTTTCGTTTTCGAGCGTACCATGCCATAGACTCCTGCGAGCGTGGGCTTCTGAGAGTCCTCCAAGGCCCTTGAATGACCGCCGTGTTGTCCAGGGAGACGTGGATGACATGGCCCCTGTACATGCGAAGCGCCCGTAGGAGGCCGTGGCCAGCTCCTTCCGCTCCTCCGTCAAAGACCTCAGCCTTGCATAGCCCCATCGGACCGCTCCGGATGTGTCCTTCGAACCGTCTGAGTAGACTACAATGTGGGTGTGGGGGAGCTTCTCCCGCTAGCGGTTGAAGACCTCTGTTGCCTACTTCTTGGTTCTGTTTTCCGTTGGTGGCCCTCGATCCCTAGCGAACCGTCTTAGTGTGTACCTTGGACGGGGGAATGTTGGCAGCTGTTCTGCGGCCCGCCGTAGTCTGGTTCGCGCCGGCTGCAAGTCACCATACCCTTTGCCCCGAACTCTTTGGCGTCCTCCTGGCCAATCCTCGGCAAAGACAGTTCCTCGGCCACCTGTGTGCATGCATCCTCGAAACTGGCCATGCTCAGGCCAGGCAGCCAGAACACCGACCAGCCAGGCTTGGTCTTGGCGTAGCACGCCATCTGCAGCACGACCTGCGTCTTGCCGATGCCGCCGAGTCGGACGACCGGCACGGTCTGTGGGCTGCCGTCGTCAAAGACCGCGCCTCGAAGGCTGGCGAGCACGTCTTCACGGCCTACGAACCGCTTATTTTCGGGCACGGGGACGAAGAAATGAGGGGCTTGTAACATGTTAGTATCCGTGGCCGTACGTCTTTCCATCACTGACCGTCTGAAGGCTGTCTGCCGATCCGATGCACGGCAACTGCCCGGGTGGGAGCGTCGTGATCTGTCAACGCCCGACGAGCAAGGCCGCGCAGCCTCTCGCAAGCATTATCGTAGTCGGCGTCGTGGCGGCCAAACTTGACCATCTCTGAATGCGTGCAGTTGATCGCACACATGTGTTCGGAACCACTCTCGGAATGCCTGATGTCCATGCCATAATGGGGAACCCCGAAAAAGGCAATCCCATAGACTGCCCTCAACACTTGTTGGTCTTGGGGCATCCTTCGACTGTGCCAGGATGGTCAACACCTACGGGGCTGTTAGTCCAACGTATGAGCCACAAGGGGCCGAGATGGAACGGCAGCGCATCCCGCAACCACATATGGCCGCCGTCTTTCTCCTTGAATGACCCGAACGCGTGGCCACCGAGGCTATTTGCGCCCAGTCGGCACCTGAGCTTCCCCGATAAGGCGTCCCAAGGAAGACAATCGCTCGCGTCCGCTGCTGCAAGGCCTCGGCGCGGTGAACTGCCTGAACAGGTCAGCAGGTCATTTTCGAAACAGGATGGCAAGAAAAGGCAGTGACGTACATGTTTGACGATGCTTGATCATAAGGTCCCATCCGTGGAGCGACACGCTGTTCTGGTTGTCCGCAAGGAACACGCCCTTGATCACGTCTGCGTTGTACACGTACGTCCATATTCTCGCGTCGATGTCGTCGGCATCATCATCGACCCGTCGCCCCCGTCGCCCCCGTCGCCCCACGTCAGCTGAGGATAGCCTCGCAGCCCGTGCACGAAGATGTTTGCTTGCAAGGTCACTTGCATCGGTCGTCGAGTCGTGTGAAACTATCCGGTGGATCTGGGTCATAGTGCGTCCTCGTGGTTACGCTGGGACACGAAAAGCGGGGTCAAATTCCCCAATACCTTCCTTACGTGATGTGATGGCCGGGCTGGAAGGCTGACCAGACCATGCGAATGCCAGAATGCCAAAATTCATACGACTGTTATTGCTCAGGCGCCGTTTCGAGCGGTGCGTCCGTGAAAGGTCATCGGGTTTCCGAATACACGCTTGATGGAGGACTACCTGGCGCCTTATTAGCATTGTACACCCTTGCCTCTGAATATTGCACGTGTTCTCGCGGCGTAGATTTCTGTTGCAGGAACAGCGAACAGCCTTTCCTTCCAGAATACACCTCAGCACCTGCTTTACCAGCAAGGTGAAACTCAACCTCCATGTCAATTCGGCCGGAACGTGTCATGCAGACCCATGAACTTCGTGGGGGTCCCACCGGCAGCGATGTTGCTGTTGGTCCTCGACGCTGTCCGACGATGAGACGAACTTCTATCGCACAGCTGTTGCGCACGTCTTCGCATTCATGCTCCAGGCTCTCCGCGCAAGCCCACCACCCGAGTCATAGCATGACGAGGCCGAGAGGCTTGATACCTGGGCTGTTGAGTACGACGATATTAGGCAAGACCGGCGGGAGATGACGAAGGGTGAGAGCTCCTCAACTCCGCCCGGTTGCTGGGAGATGTTCAGGACGTGGCGAAACTCGACGCCCTGGCGCGGAAAGTCGGGCACCACGCGTACCATACGTACTAGCTTTCGCAGGTTCTTGTGTAAGAAGGGAAAGCAGGTAGCGTTGAGTAACCGTTTTTGCCGCGTGGCTTCCGCTTGAGTCATTCTCGAAATGGGTGTAGGACCGGATCGGATGCTCTCGCCTGTACTCGATATACATGGAGTACTTGTCCCCTTTGATGATCCTCCCGAGTGCTTCGACTAGTCCTTCTCCCATGTCGCCTGCTGACAAAGTGAACCTGGGTGGTGAGCCTAACACCGAGGCGTCTGGCGAAGCGACGCGGGTGTTCGGGGTGGTGGCGCGGGATGTATCTTCGGTCGTGTCGCTGCCTCGAGAGTTTGGCGTGGTCGGGAGCTGCATGGCTCTTTCTTTGGGTGTAGCGCATTGGACGGCGATTGCGTGCCGATCTGTGCACTGGCGTCTTGACAAGTTGGGTTTGCCGTCGTGGCATGTCAGCCTGTCTTTGCCAGAGCCATCGCTTGATGGATGGATCTCCGGTAGCCTCAATGCTGGTGGCCGAGTTGTCGCCGTGGGCGTTTGCTGGGACATGGTTCTCTAGCTCTGCCTCGCGGCGTTGATGACTGGCTCTGTGTGCATCTCTACTGCCAACTCACTTCATAGGTGACTGGGCCGAAGTTGGCGCGGTGCCCTGTTGCGAGGCCGGCGGCTTTGTCTATGCCCCAGCACTGGCTGCGCTGGTCGTGTAGACCCCCATCGACTCGGTTATGTTGCTCAACCTGCTAATCCACAGTCCAGAACGCTTCAGTGTCCCATACCGCGTTGCCGTTTACGTCCGTTGCGGCATCAGATCCGTTCTCATCCGTCCAGTAGAATGCGCCCCGTTGACGCATCCACGACACGGCGATGGCCCCAAGGCTCCCAATAAAGCACCTGGTTGATGTTCCAAAGCGGGCGTCCATTGTAGAACTCGCGAAGAGAGGGCTGATACCCGTAAAGGTCCGCCCCCAAAGGAAATTCTCCTTGGCATCTCCGGAAGCCCTGCACCAAGAGCTTATACAAGGCCTCCCTCAAGGCAGAGCCACCGGGGTTCTCTCGAGGAATAACCCAGCAATCTACCTCGCAATTCGGGTCTTTGATAGCAGAAAAGTTTCATGGTCAAAGCAGAAAATCTGGGGGCACGAATAGATGTATGCGTATCTGATTCACTCCTTAGTCAGTGCAGAGATGCAGAGAATGGTAACTAACCCTCTGAGTTCCTGAGAAAGGCTCTTCTGGCCTGCAGAAAGCTTGCCATCCTGCCATTGATCGGGCAGAATCAGACCTCTCTTGAACTCTCCGATAGTCACATGCTTCCTCTTGCCATTGTGCTTGACTGGGTAGGCAACATCAACTGTTTGATCGAACTTGGTATCGGAGAGTGGCTTCTCATGTGACGCTTGGAGCATGGTTGGGTACTCTCCGAATGCCGCGAGGACGATGTTAGAGACCTCTGTATGGAACCACTGGATACCATCTTCCTCCGAGCTGAGTCTCCACTCTCTGTAGTTGGGGGGATACGCGCCTGTTTGAAGTCGCTCATTATCATCGTCATACGGTTCTAGAAAAGCGGAGTCGTAGCTGGCCACGACATGGCCTGGTCCTTGGACAGTGGTATGGACGTTGAGCTTGGTGATGGCAGGGTACGATTTCGTCCATGGCTTGTTGGTCGTTGATTGGAAGCCCGTAACTTTTACGGGATTCGTTGAATGTTGATTGAGGAGGTCAAAGACTGTAGAAGACATGATTCTAACAAATAATCCGGTACTTCGTAGTCCTCTACAGAGCTCTGTAGAATAAAAATAATAAAGCGTTAGATGGTTTCGATTTAAATGCAGGGGTTTTATTCACCTGTTTGCACGTTTCGCAAGGCATTCGTTAGGCAGCAGTTGGGGATGTTGACGAACATGTCGGACTAATTTGCATGCCGATCTCTGTCATGATCCCACCAATGTTTCACGGGAAAAAACTCTGACCGCGCCTAACCGCCAACGTGCATCAATCCCTCAGTCACCTCGCTCGCACCATCGTTGCTCGTGATGGATGAACATGACTCTAGCTCTCGTAAAATCGAGGTAAGCTGTTTCTCGAGTTAGCAAGAGTCACATCACTCATCTTTCCTCGATCAGTTCAGTTTTGGCCATAGCCAATTGACAGCCATCGGACATTACAATGACCATAGTCATCCCCATGTGCTTCACCTCACTCTCCAGCGCAGCCTATTCATCCGAGCAGCGTGTCGGCTTCTCTTGCGACTCCCTTCAATACTTCAGAGGCTGGTTAGACCTCTATGCCCCAGCTGGCTCTTACCAACAAGCCTGATCCTGAAAAAACTGAAGCCGGGCTGGGATGACGAATTCGACCACGAGAAGCGCATGTATGAGAGGCTGCAGGACCTACAAGGATTCACGATACCGTTTTTCCACGGTGAGGGCCGTTGCGAGGGCACTCGGGCTTTGATTCTCTCCAAAGTGAATAGAGTTGAACCATTCAACCAGAAAGACCCTTTGCCACTTGTGGACTTTCGGGACCGGGCCAGCGTCGCCTTTGACGCGTTGCGCGCCAGGGGACTCATGTACGATGATATCAAACTTGATAATCTTCTCATCACGGGGGATAGGATCATGCTGGTTGACCTCGAATCAATATGGGAGCCTGAAGATATAGATTATTTCTTTAAGTCGTGTGTCAGTAATAGTGTTAGATTGTATAATACTTATCTCAGTGGTTTATAAATAGATTTCTAGATTATAAGTCAGCGTCCTGTGTCAATATCGCTGAAAATCTTAACCGTCGTCTGAGGCAGTGCAGAAGCGACCTGGTTCATCCGGTTGAAGGCAAAGAAGTGGAGCTGAAGAGGTGGAGTATCGGGAATGGGATGGAACAATTGGGCCATGGTTCCATCGAAATGCTGATGGAACTCTAAGCTGGGCGGAAGAGGGAGGGCGGCGACCAGGAACGTTGACCTGGCAGGTTTAGGAGATTAGCAGGACAGACAGGGTCGTGGTCCGCATTGGATTGGATTGATCCGAGACACTCACCATCCAGGTTAATTGAGCGTTTGTCTCGTGTATTGCATTTCCCGCGTACGGAAACGACCGATGTCTGACCATCTGTACCCGGATAAGTGCTGTAGGATGGTCGGCGACTTCTATATCCGGCGGTATGATTCGTACGAGCCATTCATACATCTGGATTGCTTCTTGTTAGTTGGACGCTTGCGCTATAGTTCTTGTGGGACATGACGCTTAATGGTCAAACACATCCGGCACTGAAGATTGGGGTTCGGCGACGAGGAGGGGGGATGTGATCCGTCATCACTTACAGAGAGGATGGTAGTGGCATAAAACTGGGCTTGGTAACCAAGGCAGAGGACCGTCGGGTTGAGCTCTGCAATCACAAACGTGCTGATGAGTTCGTACTTTACCGACTGGGCGTAGGGTTCTTGGGACCTCGGTGGTCAAAGGGAAATAGCGAAGCGTACCCTGAACAGGGCGTCTGTATGCGGTCAGCAAGTACAAACCAATGGTTTGTACTTAGGAGGCACTTCCTGGTTAACTTCAAGACGGTTTAGCTTTCTCTTACCTCTTGTAGCCACACTGTCATTCACCCTCACGCCATCTGTCGTGCCCTTCCTTTTTTGACAGCACCTCGGTACCGCCAATACCTCCCCGTCTGCATATTCGGACGGGTCGACTGTAGATGGCAAGTATGTGTTCGCATATGCCCCGTGGTCGCCATCCATCTCGATTATGTTGATTCGTAACGCCTCTGGATCGGGATCATCAGCAGGGAGGAAGTAGTCGAACGCATCGAAGGTAGCTCCGTGGTAATCAACGGCCGTGGAATATGAGGAATGATCAATCTCGTTCCTTGATGTGCGATTAGTACCCAGAAATTTGTTGGCTACAGGCATCTTACCTTTGAGGCCTCTCTTCTCGCATCCAACCCAAGTATTCGTCTCGCACAACGAGATCATGAGCAGCGTCTGCTCGCGTCTGCTGCCCATCGAGGGCTCGGTAAACCAGCCTTGCTAGCATTGGACCAGTGCGTTGAGAAAAGTCCGGCTCAAGATGTTGCCAGTTCCAGGGAATCTTGGGAAGCAGCTTCTGGATAGACGCCAGAGGGCCCTCAATCTGGATTCTCGGTGGGTTGGCTAATCGAGGCGGATGGGAACGATGGGCGAGAGTGTGAATACGAGGCGGAACGTGTAATTCGAAAGCCGTATTTGGCGTTTGGAGGATGGTCGCTTCAATCGTATGTACAGTCGCAGCGGTGGTTGCATTGAAGAATCAGAAACGAAGTGATTGTTGGGGCATGGCCCTGGAGGACAAAGGGAGAAGGAAGGGAGGAAGGGAGGAAGGAAGGAAAGAGAGTGCGTCATTGACGTGACGCTCTCGTGCCATGATCAGTCAGCGATTAGGCAGTAGGCAGTCAGAGTCAGTTCGAGTCATCCGGTACGTACCAACGTACACGGCTTGGTCTGGCAACCGCGCCCCAGAGCCGACAGCCGACCAGACAATGTCGTTTCAGCCACTCTCCATCTTCATCATCACCACCTCTCTCACGTACCAAAGACCGAGCACCGGAAGCTGGTTACAGACGAAGGAGAATTCACACTGGCGTGAATGAACTGGATACAGCCGCGGGTGGGAGAGGTCGCTTAGAGGCGTCGTTGCCTCTCCGCGGGGGAGCGCGAGGAAGAAGCGCGAGTAAACGAGGCAGCTATTTCAGAAGCATACATACCAATTCTGTCTTCCCTGCAATCCCCGCCCAAACGCCATAAACAAGACAACCAAGCAGAAATTGAGAACCGTTGCCCCATGCCCATGCCCATGCTCATGCCCATGCCACTGCCCATAACCTTACATCAGTATCGTGTCCTCGAGGTATCCAAACCCAGTCGCTCTGTGTCTCCCAACAGACTTGAGCCACGGGTCATCAAGCAACTCCTTGGCCGTGGCGCGCTGCTCTGGCTGCCAGGCCAGCATTCGCTTGGCAAAATTGATGAACAGAAGGCGCTCCTGGCCCTCGAGCATGGGTGTAGAGTTTGCAAGGGTAAAGGTCTCGTCGGGGATGAGCTCGGGGTGTTTAAAGACGCCTGCGAGACGTTAGCAATTGAAGGGATGGATGGGAAGTTTGCAAGAAGACGTGCCTTGGTCATCATAGAACTCGGACAGTGATTCTCGGTCGGCACTCGCCAGGAGCTCCGAGGGCGGAGGACCCAGCAGGCGGATCATTTGGGCGAAGCGGGTTTTGTTGGAGAACTTGCAGTGTCCCGGTCCTCGTCCGCTCAGCAGGTTGACGTCTCCCAGAAGCTCCCACAGCTAAGGTACAAGCAAGGTGTCAGTGCCACGTCCGAGTCGATGAGAATCAGTGGAAGAAACCTACCACAAGACCCAAGTTCCAGATATCGGCAGAGTAGGTCCACCCAGCCTTGAGCATGACTTCGGGGGCGGTATACTCTCGAGGTTGGATGTCGTGATTGTTCTTCTGCGCCACGTCCCCGCGCACAGCAAGGCCAAAGTCTGTGAGCTTCACATAGCCAATGTCGCCCGTCAGGTGGCCAAAGCTAGATCGAGACTCGTACACCGGACGGCCATTTCGTTCTCGGCAAGGCGCAGGGTTGGCTTGCTGGCGGGCTGCGTACTCGTCCAGGACACGCGTGTCCTCGAATGGAACCATAAAGTGGTCGCCCTTGAGATCTACCCAATGGTCAGCCATGATTCATAACCTACAAAGATAAGAAAGGTTAAGCATCAGAGGACATACCTGTGTGGATGACCTTGCACTCGGAATGGAGAAAGTCTAGCGACTTGAGAATGCTCGGCAGCACGCCCTTGATAATGCGTGGCTGCACCAAGTTGGTGAGACCGCTCTGCTGGCCCAGCATCCATAGCGGTTGGCGCAGTGGCTCAAATGCAAGACAGATGTGTGTACCCTCGGGTCCCTCGACTTCGAACGAGTCCACGACGCTGCGGACGTATTGCCGACCGGGGTGTGTCGTCTCGGCCGAAAACATCTGGTCCGAAATGTCCAGCTCTCGACGCGCAGCGGCCTGGACGGCGGGCGTGTTGTTTGTGATCTTGAGGGCCACAAAGCTCTCGTTCTGCCAGGGCAGCCTAAAACAACAATGAGTCTCGGGCTCAGTAGTTGGCAGATCCAATTTGTGGTATTTTGCTTACCAGTGAGTCGCCCGTGCCAGCCATACAGTCGAGCCAGAGCCCCATCCCAGCTTGGAAACGAGTTCGTACTTTCCGTTCAGCGTGTCGCCGATGCGTGCGGGATAGAAGGCCTTTGGGTTGTAGTTGCGGCATTTCTCTTCTTCGAACGGCCGGTCGGTCCTGATGGTCGAGAGCTTCCGGAGCCCGCGCTCGCAGACTTGGGCGCGGAGGCGCTGGTTGCAGAGGGCGGATCGGCTGAGCGCCGACGCGACGAGGCTGAAGCGCATTCTGCAACGATAGCTCGTCTCTGCGCAAGAGGAATGAAAAAGTATGTTCTGGTGCAAGGCAGATGATGAAGCTGGTAGTGATGTTCAGTCCCACGTTGGCGTGAATGCGTCCAATTCAACGCCCGCTATTTGAAGCAGACACGCGTGTTCCAGGACAGGAAAGAATAGAAGAAACAGCAGTTGCATGTAGAGTCGCAGGAGAACGCACCTTTATCAGATCCCCCTTTGCAGGTCCCATGGCGTTAATTTCACGGAAGCAGCAGGCTGCAGCCGAACCTCCTCGGACTCGAAGCATCTCGGATTCTGTCGGTTAACGACTCGTCCGGGCAGACGGAGGTGGTGTCTTGGCGTTGCAGTTTCGCGGGGAGACAAGGGGGAAGCTTCGCCAATTGTGTCTCCAACGTGCTTCTCCGCACCGCAAGTGGAGTGAGATTGGCTCGAGATCAGGCCACCGGACGGGAAACGGTTGAGCGGTTGAGGAGATCGGAATCTGCATGTGAGGAAGGATTAACGAAGGGTTCAAGACGAGATTTTGGAAAGAGGTGCAGATAGTTGGGAGATGGTTCGTACTGGGCAGGTTGCTACATGGGCCGAGTCACGTGGGAGTTGGTATACAGAACACACCATCTCCCTCGTCTTCACCATCGCCTCTCGCCTTCACCGTCAGCCTCCAGCAACTTGTTGACCTAGAAGCTCCCAAGGGCGAAGAAATGGCGCCTCCTCTCCCCAAATCCCGGGGCCCCGCATCCCCCGAGAAAGTGCCCCGGAACGCTTTGTCTAGAGGCCGTCGTGTGCTGCGGGGAACCTGGAAGCCTTTGGACCGGGGTACGTTGCGCGCGGTGCCAAGACCGGCCACTTCACCCATCACCCATGTCGTATACATATGGATGGTCCAAGACTGGCCATGGTTGGCTGTCGAAAACGGAAGCTTGGCTTTTTTTCAACTGAGTGATCAGGAGACTTGGCGCTGGAGGTGTGGTCACTTTGCGACACGTGTGTTGTATCATGGCTGGGCAAGTGGTGGCAGGCCACTGGTGAATAAGGACTGGTTCTTCTCGGAAGGAAGACTGGCAGCCATGGCTAGTTCCAGTGGTGGGCGTACTTGAGTATGCAACTCTATTCTTGGACAGACATTCCACCCGTCAACTCTCTTCGACCCCTAGCAGCCATATTAACCTGGCTATTTAGCAGGAGACACCGTGCTCTTACAGTCGGAGCCAAAGAAAATGGCCATCTCATAGGTGTAGTAGGACGTGCTCGTAAGTCCTTCTCCCAGCATTTGCCAAGGCGGGCTGGTCGAGGCCGAGTTCGAGGCCGCGAACCGATTGAAAGTCCGACTCCCCGAAGCATCTGTCCCGGTCCCGGTGCATGCGATGGCCGACCCAGACTTATACTCGCCCGAGGGGATCGAGCACTGAAGAGCCCCGTTGGTGACCGGGGCGGTTGTGAAGCGTACCACACGAAGGTTCTGGGTCGAGTATGGAGATGGCAAGTAGATCTGCTTCCCGGGATCCGTGTTGTTGAGTGTCAAGACACCGCTTGAAACGTCCAGGTTGTAGAGGTTAAAGACCGCGTTTGTCGGTGGTTGAAGGAGCTGGTTGCTGACTGTGGTGCCACCGGAGACGTGATAGCCGTAGTTGGCTTTATCGGTTGAGATGGCCTTGATGCAGAAGCCCAGGACGGTCGTGGTGGGAGCAGCCGAGGTCGTTGTTGATTCGAGAGAGGTGGTGGTAGTGGTGGTAGTGATTTCCAGAGAGGTGGTGGTGATTTCTGTTTCCAGCGAGGGAGTAGACTCCTCAACGGTGGAAGTAGTCGTTTCCAGAGTCGTCGTAGTCGGCTCTAGAGACGTGGTAGACTCCTCGACGGTAGACGTCGTCTCAGTTCCGCTACTGAAAGAGGTTGTTTCGGATGTCGAAGTCAGCAAAATTGACTCTGAGCTGGTGGTGGTGATGTCCGTTGTCTCGGAGGAGCTGGGACGGCAAGGGCTGGCATACGCCAAGGCCGCAAGAGCCGGCAGAGCAATGATCGAGACGCGCATGACGGAGGCTCGACAGTGGGTGGGGATATTAAAAAGCTAAGATCAGTGTGTCAGTAACTGAAGCGGCGAGGACGTAAACGGAGGAACGAGTGTTGATGTGGCAGCAAAACCCGAGCCTTGAAGGAAAGAGAAGCGGGAGTGAAAACTGAGCGGCGGCTCATAAGCAACGAAAGTTTGCTCGTCAATATTTCATGGATTGGCCTGGACCACAACCCCTGAATTGCTTTCCTCTTTGGGCCGCAATTGTTGGTCTTCCCCATGTCAGAATCCAGGCTCCACAGACAGACGGGGCTCTGCGGTCCATTTTGCCTCCACCTCAAGATAACCGAGAGATTTGAAATGGCGGGCAAAACGCAAACAAATGGAGCATTACATGGGTGAAGAGAGCGGCTTGGGTGTATCGAAAAGAAAGATGCCATATTCCGAGGCAGATCGCCAATACTCAGAGGTGCTGAGGCTGAGTGACGGCGTTGTTCGTCGTTCCTGGGTAGTCGCTTCTCTCATCTGCAATCTTCCGAGGCGCTGAGACTATCGAATTATATATGGGGAAGCTGGTCCCAATCGAGCAAGCTGAAAGAGGCGACGCGGCTCCTAGCTCTCACAGAGTTAGTCGACCGTTGGTTGCCACCTGGCCAAAGAACGCTGTTGTCTTACCCATCTCGATCTTGGTTAGGCTACTGCCGTGTCGCGTGCAGGATACGGGCATGAAATCGGCGTCGTTCGGTTCCGGGCGTCAGCCACTTCCGCGTGGTCGCAAGCCCGCGATTTGCATCTGGAGCTATTCCGAGATGCCCTTCTGACGCGAAACATCCAACGCTTGTGGTGACGGCGCGGGGCTAGTTGCCAACTCCATTTGCATATGTCGCCGCGAAGGACAGTGGGCAGGACATGTTGGTAGTACCGAGTCTTGTGGGCCATCCGCTCGCCGGTTTCGACGAGGCATATCCGAATAATGCAGTCTATCAGTTCGTTCTCGTCCGCAACCGATTCTTGACCTCGTGGGCACCCTGCGTTGCCGAGAACATGTCGTCGAGTGGCGGCTCGCCGGTAGTATTGCCGGAGCTGGTGGAAGTAGATCCGACCGAAAGGTTCTGGCGATGGCGGTGTTGCGAGCCTGGACCAGGTTGCCTCACAAGTTTAGAAGCGTCTGCCCGGCACATATTGCGGCACGATGTACGTGACGACGCTCTGTTGCTCTCGGTATTAGTAGATGGCGTAGATCTTGGGGACCGGCACGTACAGCATGTTATCGGCCTCGGGAGGATGGACATGAATGCCGAACTTGATGACGAGCCTCTGCTGAATCCTTATCAGTTGAGAGCTGGTGGGTTGGTTGAGGATAACGTTGGAGCCGTTGATGTCATTTGGAGCTGGCAAAGGATTGGGAGAGGCACTCACTGCCTTGGGCAAGATGGGACTTGACCCCGAGTGACAATGTTGAGCATGTCGAGAATGGGAAAGTGCTTGTCGGTGGTGAGGAAGAACAAAGAAGAAAGACGAATGAGGAGATGGGACTTGACCCCGAGTGACAATGTTGAGGATGTCGAGAAATGGGAAACTTGTCGGTGGTGAGGAAGAACAAAGAAGAAAGAAGAAAGAAGAATGAGGAGGTGGGATGCTAGGCTGGACAGTGTTCGAGGCTGCTGCAATCCGCAACTGTGCGCCAGGTAGTCCCAACCTCCAACTCGAAAGCCGATGGAATTAACGGTAGGAACTGTCTTTTGGTCACCCTATCTATGCCTTGCACCTTCTTAGTCCTTTGGTATGTTCATGAGTCATGACGTCATTTCGTACTATTGACTCTACAGGTTAGGAAGGGTCCCCGTGCACGAGATGCGATGCAGAGCTGGGGGGTCAACTTGAACCCAGCCGTTTCAACCCCAGGCTATGAATACCAGCTGCAATTACCAAGGCCCCTTGTCATAAGCATGTGTCAAACGTCATGGGAGGCCAGGGCGGCCGCGAAACGAGCAGCGACCCTTGCCAAAATCAAACCAATTCCACCTCAACTTGACTATTTCAGCCATCAAAAAAGTGATTCCGACCAAGATTGAAATATTCCAGCCAGCCCTGACTGCTGTCCCCAATGCCCATGTCATTCAAGTCCCAAGAGTTGCCGCCAGCGCCTTTGAAAGGCAGTTCGTTCTCAGAGGGCGTAGCTGAACGCGCGGAGAGATCTTCCCGCAGATTCGGGTTCAGGGCAGCTGCATCCTCAGAGAGATGAGACCCAGCCTCGCTGCGTCGCTCGTTGTGGGCAATAACAAGAACATGCTGCTGGAGCTCTCTGCAAGCATCTCGTACATTCCGCAGCGAGTCCATGTTTGTCTGCAGCACCATCTCATCCACGAATTGCAGCGCGTCGTCCATCAGGTCTCTATCAAGCTCAAGCGCTTCATGGCTTGGGTTGTGCATGCTGTTGGCGGCTAGACAAACTAGGCCCGAGATGTAGGTGCATGCCGTCATCCTTGCGTCCTGTTAGCACATTGTGCCTCGAAAAAATACGAGACAGATTTCCTACCAAACAAATGCTGGGTCCTTTTTCGGAACACTCATAAATAGCCGCATGAGATCCCGAGATGTCGTCACGAGTGTTTGCCAGTCTTGCGGCAAGAAGACCGGGGAGACTGTCTCTCCAGCGACAGTCTTTCTTCCGTAGTCTTGAAGGTCCTGTACCCATTTCGTGTCCCAGGAAGTAGCTTTGCTGATTAAAGCCAGGCATGACAGCCGAGTCGAGTAAAGGATGCAGAAGAATCTTGACAGCGTCGTCGGGCCAGCCTGAGACAGGGTTCTGGCACTGAAGTCATCCGGTATATGACATGTCCAGTCTGCAAGCATACCGCGGATCTGGACTATGTTCTGAGCTCGCTGCTCTGGGCTGTGGTTTTGCGAACGTGCCGAGTACAGAGAGTCGTAAACGCTGCCTTGAATACGGGCCAGCTCTACCCGAGAGCGGAAGAAGTTGATTTTGGATCGGCCGTCTGCAGTGAAGAAAAATCCCAAGTCATCCTCGCCATCAGGCTCCTTTGGCGGAAGGTGCAGATCGATGTCGGCATCAAGCTGGACAGGAGGTTGAGTGGTTCGCATGCTGATGTCCTTGTCGAGGATATAGGCGATCCAGAAGACACGGTCGCGCTGTAATGCCTCGGAATGGTCCAGGTTGACAGAGCTTGTGCGAGTATGAAGTCCAAGTTTGTGTGCCAGGCGTAAAGCGGTGGCAATCAAGACCATGGGTGGCCTCAAGTTTTGTGTTCCCTGGAAGAGCATGACCAAGCCGACGAGTACTTGGACATTGATGAGGTCGGTGTCGCTCATTATCACCTGGGTCAGCACCGACTGGGCGTTGTCGAGAAACTCGGCTATGGTGGTGTTCTGGATTGATTCGTTTCCGTCGCTTTGCCGATGCGCGAGCGCAAGGGCGACATTGATTGCCGCCCACGTTGTCTGGTCTCTCTGCCGCGGATGCCAGTACCACTGCTTGACAGTATGCAATAGCGTCTTGGGATGGAACAGCGGGAGGATCGAGTTGAAGGTTGCCAGGTATCTCTCGATGACCGGCAGGACCTCCTCGAGCGGCGGTAGGTTCATCGACTCGTGATAGTGGTTGTCGTCGGGCAATCCGTTGTCGTCGGGCAATCCGTTGTCGTCGATGACCGGCAGGACCTCCTCGAGCAGCGGTAGGTTCATCGACTCGTGATAGTGGTTGTCGTCAGGCAATCCGTTGTCGTCGGGCAATCCGTTGTCGTCGATGACCGGCAGGACCTCCTCGAGCAGCGGTAGGTTCATCGACTCGTGATAGTGGTTGTCGTCAGGCAATCCGTTGTCGTCGCTCGCAGCCACGGACGCCTGATGAGCAGCCGCATCCTGCGGTGCAAGGTTCTCGAGCCTGTCGACCTTGTCGGAAAGAAACTTGAGATGGGCTTCGAGACGGTCGACCCGAGATTGCAGGGCTTCTGCATCTTCCTTTTCCTTCTTGCGGGCGCTCTGCTTCCTGGGCGCTACTTTTCGGCTGGCGGCCGCGTAGGTGCATTCCACGTCGTACACGACGCAGTGGGCGCATCGGGGTTTCTTTGAATCGCATTTGATTCTTTTGTTGTAGCAGAGATCGCATGCCTGTGTTTGTGCAATCAGCCTTTGTGTGATGAAGGTGGGGGGCTCAACCGGACAAGGAAAGCCGCATACCTACCTGCCTTGTGGCTTTGCGTCGTTCCATTTTCTTTGTTATGCCGGCACGGGAGCAGCAGTGCGAGTAAGATGCGTACGTACACAGCATGATGCATGAACTGCATCTAATTTCAAAGAGGCCGGCGTGGTGAGGTTCCGCGGAACCTCCGTTCACCTCGCTGACAAATCTTCTGGGTAGCCTGTTACTCCTTCCTAGCCTATAGAGTCAACTATGTCACCAAGCGAGGGAAGTGAAACAAGTAGTATGAAACGACGTCATGACTTATGAACATGCCAAAGGACTAAGAAATTCAGAAGGTACAAGGCATAAGGAGCAGTCCCCCCAACTCTGCCCAGCTCGTGCACGGGGACCCCTCCAACCTCAGCAGTCCCCAACCTCAGCAGTCCCCCCAACCTCAGCAGTCCCCCCAGCTCTGTAGTCCCCGTGTGCACGGGGACCCCTCCCAATTCTGTAGCCCCCCCCAACTCTGTAGTCCCCCCAGGCATACTCGAAGGCCGGCGGCGAGACGGCGGACGCAGAGCTGGTCGTACCAACTCGCCTGACTTCTTGCGAACCATTTGCGGCTTCGAGAGCCGCTCATCAGACACCACAAAAGGTGTTAGTATATGTTGACAGCAGGACGGTGGCCATGGAAGTCGGAATCCGCCAAGGACTGTGTAACAACTCACCTGCCGAATGTACTAGCCCTGAAAATGGATGGCGCTCAAGCGTCTCACACATACCTCGCCCTCAGGGTAGAAACGATGCCCTGAGGAGTAGGCGGACGCAGAGGTCAGTGACGAAGCCTAGGGCGTGGGCCCGGGTCGAACGCCTGTTGACGAGGTATCGGCAGCCTTGTTCACCTGGACAACAAACACTCTGTGCAGCTCTGCACCGTATGCGCAGCTCTATCGACTGCACGGGGACCCCCCAAGCTGTGTCGGCCCAAGCTGCCCCAAGCTGTGTCGGCCCAAGCTGCCCCAAGCTGTGTCGGCAGCTCTGCCCAGCTCTGCATCACATCTCGTGCACGGGGACCCCTCCCAACTCTGCAGTCCCCCAATTCTGTAGTCCCCCAACCTCTGCAGTCCCCAGCTGTGCAGTCCCCCAGGCATACTCGAAGGCCGGCGGCGAGACGGCGGACGCAGGGTCGTACCAACTCGCCTGACTTCGTACCATTTGCGGCTTCGAGAGCAGCGACTCGTCCGACTCGTCATCCGAACCATTTACGGCTTCGAGAGCAGCGACTCGTCCGACTCATCATCCGAACCTGTTGACGAGGTATCGGCAGCCTTGTTCACCAGACTTGGGCTTGGTTGATCATCCAGGGAGAACCCTGGTGCACTCTTCCGGCCCAGGCCAGCATCAGTTCGCTGTGGGGGATAAAGGCTTCGGGAATGTGGCTCCCTCGGGAGTGTTATAGCCCGTCGTGTAATACCCTGTGGTGGACTGAGGTTCGCGCATTCGCAAGGATGCTGGCGTAATGGTCATCAGCGACCCGTCTTGAAACACGGACCAAGGAGTCGTCTTCGTATGCGAGTGTTCCCCCTGCCCAGTGGCCGCTGTGTGGGCAGCTCTGCCCAGCTCTGCACGGCATGCCCAGCTCCATCGATTGCAAGGGGACCCCTCCCAATTCTGTAGTCGCTAACATCTGGCACAATTCTGCTGAAAACATTGTCGGGGTATGTGCGAAGCATCCCCAATATCGGCTGTTACCGTCTCGTGCTCATCCGTGCCTAGCAATACAAGGTGGAAGAAATGAGGAAAGCGTATATAGCGCAGCAGGCTAAAAAGAAGCTTGACGCGAAAGAACTGGACAGGGATGCGGGAAAAGATGACCCACTCGGCAAACCTGGAAGAACTCGATCCAAGTCTCCTGCAAAGAAGACGAAGCCGGTCCTGCGTTCAACAAAGAGTTCCTGGCTGGGAATAAGACTCTTCGCTCCCGCACGTACGCGTCGACCTGTTCCTGTATGCATCGGTGGAGGTCCTCAATGCCCATGGGAATTCCGTACAACTCTCCGGTGATTCTCATGGCCTCGACAGAATCGTAGTCGTGGACGCGCTGGATCACATCCATGACGGCGGACATGAAATATTGTTTCTCTATCCCCAACTGTTCCCTGCCGACTGAACGGATGATGTTCTCGGGAAACATGTCACAGAGGATTGTCGATGCTTCCAGAACGGCCTTGCCTACCATGCTGAACGTGTTCTTGACCAAGGTGACGACCTTGTCCGCGGCCTTGCCGATGATTTTAAATGCGCTTTTGCCAAATTCTGCGAGAAAGTCCTTAATGACCATCTGGCCGACGTCTCTCAACGACCCGAGCTCTTCGGGAGTTAGGCTGAACCCGATGGTGAAGGTTTCCGTTAAGCCGAGGGCCTTGGCGGTATATGCCAGATTGGCCTTGAGTCCGTTGGCGCTGTTTGCCCAGCCAACCTCCACGTCGAGCGTGGCGGCAAAGCCCACCAGGTCAACGCTCACCTTCGGTAGGTCTATATTCAGGTTCAACCCGGAGAGCGACATCTTTGGCAGGCTAAGGCTGGCGTCGAAGTTCAGCTTGAGAGTGCCGCCAGCAATGTGTTCGTCTGGCCTGAGGTAGACTGTGACACCCACGCCAGCCCCGGCGGTGAGGCCCAAACCCTCGATCTTGAACGAACCACCAGTTGCGAAGTCGAAACCATCCTTGTTGCCCGTTGCTCGCACATAACTCCTGAAGCCAATGAAAGTAAGGTCTCCGGTCATAAACACCGGAGTGTCTCCTTCGCGAGTAGAAATGGAGATAACCGGGCCGTTGTGCATCATGTCGGGATCCATATCGCCCTTCCGAGTGAGAAGATAGTCGATCGCCTTCAAGCTGCCTCGCTTGAGGCTGAAGAAAGTCTCACTGCCGCCGAAAAAGAGAGGGGACATCATAGTGGTGAACCGGAGCATCTTGCTCCGGACCTCAAAGCACGAGTACCTGTGCCACGGCGAGCTGCCAGCTGGGAAAAGGTTAGAGAGAACATCTTTAAATTGGCAAAATGGAAACTGACCATCGATGTAGAGGGAAGCTTCATAGAAGAAGCCCTGCTTTACGTTGATGCCCAACTGCTCGATCTCAACGTCTTTGAGTGCTGCCTCTAGCCGGAGCTTGTCGATGACAAATTTGCCCTTGAGAAAGTCCCAAGCCGCCGTGGGTAGGCCGCTGGGCGCGAGGAAGAATTTCAGCAGGACTGCCATGTCGAGGTTCTCCAGCCTGCCAGCGAAGTAGCAATCAGAGAGGCTGTGCTTGGCGTAGTACAGTGCGATACTGTGAAGTTGTGTAAGCGCATGACATGGTCTAGGAGACATGGGAACTCACTGGCCACCGGCATTCTCTGATCTGAGTTTGAGTCTACCTGTAAAGGATAGCAACTCGGGCACATTGGCCTTGCCGGAGAAGATGGCCTCGATCGAGAGTCCGTCGGCTTCAAGGCCCTCAATGCCGAAGAGATCGCGAAGAGTTCCAAGCACTTGTCCTCTGACGCCCACCCCGCCGTCGGTTTTAAGCACGAAGCCGGTGTTTCTGAGCATGATGAGGTCCCTCGTCACCAACGGACATCGGATGTCCATGTCTCCGGCTATAGCGACCTCGAAGCCGGGACCCGCAGCCACGGACAACCGGCCGGTAATGACGATGTCGTACTCACCCGTGCTCTCATCCTTGCCGAGCTGGATCTTCTCGAGCACCTTGGCACTGAGCCCGAAACTGTTGGAGTTGACGTATCCATCGAGCTCCAGCTCGCCGCCGCCGATCCACGTCTTGAGCATCCCGAGCTTGTCCGTTACCCTGAGCGTCGTCGAAACGGCGAGGGCGAGCTGTAGGTTGGAAGCCTTGACGGTCCTAGATCCTGGTGGGGGCGGCAGCCTTTTGTTCATGGGCCCGGCTTCTTGAGTCCGTACCTTGCCGATATAGAAGGCCACGAACGTGTCGTTGACCTCGACGAACTTGCCAAAGCCCTGGGTAAGCTCCGTGGGGATGAGCGACAGCAGGTTGTCCTTGAACTGCAAGCCGATACAGAAGCCCCAGGAGTTGGGGCCCGAGTACGTCGCGGCGAGCTCGATGTGATCGAAAATACCCCAGTCCATATCGGCTGCAATATGGATAGTGCCACTACCGGTGGACTTTTGCAGGCTGATGACAAGGTTGCTGATGACGATACCATGTTCCTTGTCCGGGGATGGCACGTTGCGGACGTTCAAGTTGGAAAGTTCGCTCCCGGTGTCTCGGCCAGTCAGGTCTCTGACGATGGCGAGAGGATCAATGTCTCCGTCATAAGTGGCCTCTATAAACCAACCCGTTGTGTCAACCAGGCCGCCCTTCTCGTCGGTGATGCCTCCATAAGGAAGCTTTTCGAGGTATCCAACTGAGGTGAAGAGAGTGTGCTCGTCAAGCTTCAGCTGCGCGCCAAAAGTGAAGTCAAGCCCGCTCTTGGAAGTGGATCCGGCATCAAGCGTCACGTGCTCTAGTTTGACCTTGTCCCAGAGGACAAGCTGTAGGTCGGACAGGGCTCTGAACGAGCAGGATTGAATCCCGTACTTTCCAGCCTCATTCTTGCCGATGAACAACGAGAAGTCGTCGATTGAGGTGCACTCGCCTTGGTCCCCCCCGGTCCGAAAAAGTTCTGGACGCACAGGCGAATCGTTGGGCTAGGAATCTGTACGTCTCCCAGGAATCCCTCCAGTCTAGGCTTGCCGGCATACTCGCGAAAGGGTCTCCAGTCAGGCACGTTGACGAGCGAGAACTTGCCAAAGACGCCGTACAGCCGCAGGCCCCTGGCTCCTCTGAGGTCACGGCATAGCGTAAATCCTGCTTCCGAGAACTCGACGGAGTCACCCAGAGGCTTTTCGGCGTTGAAGCTTCCGGGGAGCAGGGCCTCTGTCGCCGTCGTGGCAAAGTCGACGGAGACGCCGTCAAATACAGCCATCATGTCGACAATGTTCACGGGGAAGCCTTCTGTCTCGAACTTGTCGTTGGCGAACTGGATATGATACACTACAGGCCGCTTGGGGTCTGGTAGAGCGAGCCACTCGCAGACAATCTATCGCTTTGTTAGCATGGAAGAGAAACGAACAGGAGAGGCTTGACTTGCAGGATGTTCGGGCTTTCCTGGCCTCGTGCGTATGCTCCCAAGAAATCTCCCGTGAACAATGCGCCGCTTGGGGTCTGTCGGCCAGTACACCGTCACCTCGATATACTCAGAGATGTGAATCGAGAACTTCCCCCTGCCCAGAAGCCTAGCTTTGTTCGGGACGTCCCAGGTTAGGACTTTCTCGCCGTTTGGGGGGGGGGGGGGGGGGGGGNGGGGGGGGGGGGGGAATGCGTAGAGTCAACTGCTGGATACCAGAGCCGTGTTTGAATGTTTTTCTGTCAGGTTTGCGTCAGTTATGCCCTGTTTGTCTTATTCAACTAAGACTTACCCATGAATACCCAAGTCCTGGACAGCGACATCCAACAGTTGTACTGGCCACTGCAGGGGATTGACGAGGGGTCCTTGAACATCTTCTGGCTAATGTTGAAACTCAGCGGGAGTGTTCAGGACTTCGTTGGCACCCTCGGCACCAAACACGAGGTAGGCCAGGGCTCCGAGAAGGGGGCGACCTTTCGCGGCGCCCTTGGTATCGGCATTGATGGCTCCCTGGCGCTTGAGCTTGTTGTTCTCGACGAGGTAGACGAGGAGATCCGCAAACGAGCCGAGGTGCTTAATCTTTATCTAGTTTGGCACTACGTCAGCGACCCAGCTCAGGGACCTTGAACAGGTGGGGATCTGAGACCATCATGTCCATGACTGGATCCTATGCCACGATGGAGTCGAAAGATGGGGCGTTTTGAGTTCCAACACCATTGCTTTGAGACGAAAGTCAGATTTCAGACATGGCGAGCGAGGACAGCAAAGATATCGTACGCTGGAACATTCCTGATAATGTTAAATATGGACTTCTTGTTGGGATCATTGTTAGCCCAGTACGAGGGACTGGGTAAAGGCTCTTCCGCTCGCAGGTACTCTCTGAGGGTGGACCCGTCAATCGTTTTGAGCTCCAGGCCCTCCCCAGCCCACGGATCCAGGGCACTGAAGGTATCCTTGTAGGCTTCTTTCAAGAATTCAGTTGTCAAGTTGTCCTTGGGCGTGATAGGCGCCCAGGCCGACGTGAGAATCTCTTGCGGGGCTCACCAGCTGCGACTGGGTCACTCGCGTTCTTTTGATAGCGCTCAATCTTGGAGACCTGAAACCAGTAGTGCAGGATCTTATCCCATACTCGTTGCGGGATCGGGTTCGTCGTATAGATCCGGACCGGTCTTTTCGGGTCGTAGAAGATAACGGCCCTGGCGATGATTCCGATGAGGGTAGTAATGTGTCTACAGTGGCATTAGGAGAAACCTCAACTAACGCGGTAGGGAGCATACGGGTTTGCGTGCTTGCCGTGGGAGGCAGAAATCTGCAAGGGTCAGCAGATGACACACCGGGCAGTTAGTTCAGTGTTAACCTACAATGTAGCTCTAAGCTCGAACACTATCAAGTTTAGAGTCAGTATGACACATGCGGACTATAAGTTACCAGAAAAGGCAGACTCACTTGCAAAAAGTATGTAATGACCTATGACATTGTTAGTTGATACCTGAAGCTCTTGGCGAGGAAAGGCTTACATTACACCCTGCAGTAACTCGACCTCTTTCTCACTTATTCCAACGTCGAAGAGCTTCTTCAGCTCCGCTTTGTCAGGAACCCAGGGTGATGACTGGGTCTTCTGCTTGGATCCGTCGCCGAGCTTCTTGATTAGGGTTGCGTTGAAAACTGACAGACCCAGGTGTTGGCGTGTGAAATGACGGTTCGAGGGTGTGCCTTACAGTTGTTGAAGCTTCTCGTCGTTGGGCTCGGTAGAGTCGTACAGCTGGTCACTTTTCGCAATCGTCAATGGCGAATCAAAGCACCGCAAGCGCAGCATCCCAACTCACATGGCGTCTTCGTCTAGGGCATTGTTTAAGCCCTTTGTGCTGACGTGTTTCCCAAAGTACTTGGACAGGCCCTTCAACTCGGCGTCGGTCGGTCCGTACATCTGAAACTCGACGTGGCCGCGGTGCGTCTTGAAGCCGCTTTTCAGCATGGTCGCAGCCTTGGAGCCGTTTTTCAGTTTGAACCGTAATCCAGTTCACCACTGCCTCGCTGCAGGTCTTTACTCCCGACCAGGTCTTTGAGAGTTGCAAGGCCATCTTCGCTGACCTTTTGCCCGAGGATGTGCGAGAGCTCGTGGCGGTGGCTAGTGCTGGGATGGAGAGTCTGAAGGTTTGAAGCTGAGACGGGAGGATGGTGAAAAAGCGGGGGGCTGGGGATGGCTCAACCTGCATGCGGTCGTGTCTGATGACTGATATCTACACCTGATCTTCCATGTCTAACAAACTTCTCCTCTGGTCTTCTCTTCTCCGTGTCGTTTTAGTTATCCTCGATCCGCTCGGCATAGTACGAGATGATCACCGGGTTCAAAGCTCCCAGCACCGCGAGTGCCGGCCTTCAGGTCGTCCGTCTCCTGTGCTGACAAGTTATTTCTGGTCGTGTTCCTCCAAATCCCTAGGCCCAGCAGCCCCTTCTTTGATTATATCCAACTCATGCCGCCTCAAGCAAACCCTGCTTGCGAAGATATGCTCGACGGTCGCGATAAAGCCTTGCCATCCAAGTGATGCCGTTCCACATGGAGGTTCTGGTATACTCCGTTGGCTTATCAAACGACACCATCTCGAGGTCAACAGCCATTATCTTGTTCTCAACGAGGACAAAGTTCCCAAGTTGATGGTCTTCGGGAGTGACACCACAGCTTTGCAGAGCGCAGCAACACTCCTGGAGTAGTGTTGAGAAGGTATCGAAATCTAGCGTCGCTCCTGCTGGCTCGGCCAGCGACACACCGCCAATGTCTTGGAGAATTATCGCCCTGGCTTCGTTGAATCGAACCTGGCCATAGAAGTTGGGTATCACGATACCTTGGAGTGATTTGAGCTTTTTGTATGCTTTTACTTCCATGTCCATGAGCTCGTCTGGGTCTCCGTATTCGTCCTCTTTGCCATCTCTCTCTTTCTTTAGGATAAGGTTGTCGGGTAGAAACCACTCGGGAAACGCAGATTTAACAAAGGAGCAGATGCGTCGGGGGAAAAGGTTCGTGACGAGGCCGATGACACGTTGCGCGGAAGACGGATGGATGCGCAATCGTAGGACGTTGGGGTGGTAAGAATCCACAAACGCGCCAGTGGCAGAGACAGAGCGCGTTCGGAAGCGAAAGTGCTAGTTCAGAGAGAGACCATGAGACCGATGTCCATCAACAGCAAGCAGGGGGCTTTTTACCACTGTCTTCGGGTGCGGTAGACGCTCGGTGCGCGCGCCTTCTATGGCAGCCGCTGGTAAGCGGTAGCGTTCTGGTTCACCTGGTATCTTGAACCTGGGTATCTGGACTCCTTCTATCGGCTTTGGCGGCGGTGGAGGAGGAGGTTCGTTGGCGAGGACGATGTAGTCGTCCATTTTGGTTGAGGTTTGCGTGGTACCTACTTGGGGATTGAGGATGCAGCTTCCGTTGGTTGGTTGATAAACGCGGCTCCGGCTGTATGTTTTTCTTTCAGAGATCCAATGCTTGGATACTGTACAAGGTTGTATAGATATATGAGGTGTTGGGGGACTGAACTTGGGGACTGAACTTGGGGACTGAACTGAAGGACTGAACTGAAGGACTGAACTGAAGGAGGGTCCCTGTGCAGTCGTTGGAGTTGCGCAACTGGGCACAGCTGGGGGACTGTAGAGGTTGGGGGACTGAACTGAAGGAGGGGTCCCCGTGCAGTCGATGGAGTTGCGCAACTGGGCAGAGCTGGGCAGAGCTGGGCAGAGCTGGGCAGAGCTGGGCAGAGCTGGGTAGAGCTGGGCAGAGCTGGGCAGAACTGGAGGAGGGGTCCCCATGCAGTCGATGAAGCTCGGGGGATGCACAGCTGAAGTCGGGGTCCCCGCGAGTGTGATACATGGACAACAACATCCACTGGTCCAGTCCGTGACATCGGTACCCTCAATGTCGTAGAAAGACCGAACAGTGGTTTGTAGCAGCGGCAGAGCTCGGGGGACTGCAGAGGTGTTGGGGCTGCACAGCTGGAGGACGGGTCCCGGTGCGGGTGATTGAGGAGGTTGGGACTGCAGAGGATTGAGGAGGTTGGGACTGCAGAGGGAGGATTGAGGAGGTTGGGACTGCAGAGGTGCTGGGGGACTGATGTGTTGGAGCGGTTCCCGTGCACGAGATGCGATGCAGTAAGGAAGGAGGGGTCCCCGTGCTGCACTGCAGAGGTAGGTAGGAGGGTCCCCGTGCACTGCAGAGGTAGGAGGGTCCCTGTGCACACTCGGAGCTGGGGACTTCGGAATTTGACCAGTCACGCGGCGTTGGACTCCTTTTTCAATCTCATCTGCTTTCATCTGCACAAAAACCTCTTCCACCATCCAAACCCACCTTGAGTGGATTGTGTCGCCATGTTGCCCTCACCCTTGAGCCATCTGAGACCGGAAGCGCCCAATATCAAAGGCTTCAAGCGCTCGGCGTCTTGCACGTCCAATTCGAGTCATGCTTCGCGGTTGCGAATTGCCGGTCCGATCGTGTGGTGCCTTGCCGCTGCCGGCACATTCTATCTCGGCTGCGCCGGCTGGGAAGTCTACCAGGACGCCAAAGAAGCCAAGAAGAGACGCATGTGGCCGGCATCAACGACTTCTTCAGTTACCCACGACCAGCTCGAAGCCGCCAGGGCAGCTTCTCGGACACGCCATCGTCACTCTGGACCAATTCTGGAGCAAATACAAATATCGTCAGGGACGTTCAGCAATCTGGCCGGAGCAGACAAGATGGTCGCCGGAGCCATTGGGCTCAACACGGTCATCCACGGCATATGTCGCATCCTCCCCGGAATCCAGTGGCAGTTTGCACACGTCCCCGCCGGGCCCTTCAACTACACACTTCTCACCTCTATGTTCGGACACGCCGGCTTGCTCCATCTGGGAGCCAACATGTACGGCTTGTACAACTTCGCACCCGCCGTCGCTCAGAGCCGCGTCTTCGAGCGCAGCGGCGCCCACCTCACGGCCTTTTACCTCTCAGCCGGCGTCTTCGCCAGTCTAGCATCCCACCTAACGTCGAAGTGGGCGTCCCCGCGGGCCCTCCGATCCGGCTTTCTCACCCCCGGGCTAGGGGCTAGCGGTGCCATCTTTGGCGTCCTGGGCGCCTGGGCCATGCTGTTTCCGGATGCGCATGTCGGGATTCTTTTGTTGCCGGGAAGGCTCCCAGCGGATGAGGCGCTGGTGGGGATTGCCCTTTTCGAGACGTACGGACTTGCTGTGGGCTTCAAGTCTCTCAATTTCGGACATGCCGCGCATCTTGCTGGTCTGACGGTTGGAGCGGGGTACGTGTATTTTGATGGGAATCGTCGACTTTGGAAACCGGCGCGGCGGTTCATGTTCAACCAGATGAAGCGTCTTGGGGTGGTCTGAGGACTTTTGCCTATCATCACAAAGAAGTGAGTTGTCGTTGATCAATACCAACGATGCTGGAGATGCTCTGTAGACTGCACGGGGACCCCTCCAACCTCAGCAGTCCCCCAACACCTCTGCAGTCCCCAGCTCTGCATCGCATCGCGTGCACGGGGACCCCTCCAACACCTCAGTAGTCCCCGGGACCCCTTTGTCCTCTCCCTGCTTTCCTGTCATGTCCCCAACTCTGCCGTCTACCTGCACCGGGGACACCAGCTCTGTAGACTGCACCGGGACACCAGGAAGACATCAGAAGAAAAAGCTTTAGGGATACCCAGTGATGGGTCGGTATGCGTTTATATCTCTTTAAGCGACGGTTTCGTGGCTCACTCGTAAGTCCCAGGTTGGCACTCTCCGACTGTCAAACTTGCCCGGTTCCGCTTGGCCATCGAACCGATGCTCGGATGTCTTGAGCTCAGCATACCACGTTGCAGTGTTGCGCACCGTCTGCCAGTCAAGCATAGAACTGACGGCCCTCCCGTCTGTCCGGACTACCTCGAACGCCTCCCTCATCCACCACACGCAGTTCCAACCCGGATCGTCGGGCCGCACGGGGATACTTCTCAGGAGAGACTGAAGTCGGCTCATATCTTCGACTTTGCCGATGACGATCCGAACCCGGATCCTTTCCGTCGGATCCATGCTGATTTCGCATTCCTCGTACCCCCACCATGTAAGCAGTCTCCCGTCGTCGTTGCGGAAGTATCTCCTGGCATGGTATCTCGTGCCGGTTGCGCCGGGTTCTCCGGGCTCGGGGCCGACGAGGAAAGCCCAGTGGTATCTGCTGCTGTTAGCTTGGGACTTTGCAAGTGAAAACGTCTGGTCGTCGCTCACTTGTCTTCTTCACCGCGCATTGTGACTGCGCCGCTTCGTGCGTAAAGCGCGATATACAGAAGGGTTTCGGAAGAGTTCATGGTGATTCTGCTTTTGTAGTATCCAGGACGGAATGCACTCGTTGCTGCGAAAGTCGGACATGTCTGGCCTGGATGGGTTATTATATACCCCAACCAGCGTGCCTTTGCCCTCTGTGCAACAGTTCTCCACTCGCATCTATTCGAGGACGTTGCTGCTCACGAGGAGACATTGTCTCAGAGACTTCGCATGCTTTTGTGAATCTACACCACCGTGGGGCGGGCACGTCAGACTGTGACACTGGCATCGAGGCAGATCATGCTGATACCTGGTAGGTAGTGAAGACGATGCTGTGAACTGTGATTGAGTAGGCTGCCGCATTGAAGCACAAAATCCATGAGCTGTATGTCTATTCACCGAATTGAAGCATTGACCAACGGGAAATCCATCTTCAGGTCGAGTAAGAATGCGCTCCGTGTCACACTTGTATGCGCTGCCTCTGCTCACCATCCGTGCCTTCTATCAGGAACTTTGAAGCCTGCTTCCATGTCATCCCCGTCCAGTACCGAAGAGAACTAAAGCTGCGCGGCAGACAGGTCCTGAAGCGCCTCGACCTCCCCTCCCCCTGAACAAGGTCCCTGCCCAAGTCCTCTCAGTTTTCGCTTTCGACAATGGCTAGAACTGCGCCTCGGAACTCAATACGAGATACCGAATGGAGTGGCGTGTATCGAGACGTAGGACAAGACTCGAGTGAGGAGGAAGAAGGGGAGCTGAATCCGTACGAGTCTATGCCTGCTGCCATCCCAGCAGACAGCTTTCCCCCAGACACGAGATTTGTCCAGGTTGCCGCAGGCGATAGCTGCAGCTTTGCACTTATCCAACATAGCCTTGTCTATTGATGGGGTATGCTTCGGGTGGGTTTTCGTCAGAGCATGATGCTTCGTCTCAGGCACTCGCTGACATACGCCAAACCAGAACACCTCGGGCGACAACGAGTTTGAATATGATACCGACGGGCAGCTTATCGAGAAGCAGAAAGCCCTCGCCCGTATAGCTGGTCTTGCGAAGACTGTACAATTCACCTGCGAAGCGAACCACGCGTTGGCTCTCGGTGCAAGGGATCTGTGTGGAAATGGGGCGCTCACGAACAAAACCAGCTTGGTCGTCGCCTCCTCAGCCGCCACCAAGAGCATCCAAAGCCACGTCTTCGTTGAAATCTGCCGGCAACGAGCCAAATACATCGCATCTGGGGAGTACCGCTCTTTCGCCGTTGATCACAAGAACAACGTCTGAAGCTGAGGATTAAGCAGCTTTGGCCAAGTTGGCTGTGTAAAGGACGCCGGTGGTGACTCGGCTGTCTTGCCGTATCCGATGTAGATACCTGGTTTATACGGCAAGGGCGTGTTATTTCTGGCGACGCTCAGCACTCTGCTGCTGCGACAACTGAGGGCGAATGTTTGGCTTGGGGCAGAATGGACGACGGACAACTGGGTATCAGCCTGTCCAGGGCAGCAGCTCGAGAACCAAGACTTGATCCGATATGATGTAATTAGCGGAACAAGCCACGCATTTGTCTCCGCCCAAATGTCATCCCAGCCATTGGCGATGCTGCTCGTGTCGCCGGCGGCACTGACATACAACCTTCGTCAACAAAGAAGACACTGCGTATGCCACAGGACTCGGGACATCGGGCCAACTTGGGCTCGGGTCGTACCGCGATGTGGAGGTTGCACGACAGGAAAGTCCCAGTTTTTGCACAATCAACGTCGATTGTCCCTCTTCGTTGCGTTTGTGAACTCCGACACCCAAAACACCTGTCCTGGCTTGGGGCCTTGCCAATAGAAGTTTTGGATTCCTTCTACTGTCTGCTCCATCCAGTCCTTGATCTCGGTCTCGACTTCATGGCCCTCTAGGTTCGTGAGGTATATATTTTCCCCTCACGCCAGCATGTCTCTACCCAGTGAGAGTCGACTGAACCCGACTGGACCGATCTTGTAGCGGGGACGGGCGACTCCGCAGCTCGTCGTCGGCCGGTACTGGGCCGCGTGCGACTTTAGGACGTCCGACTTCCCTTGGACTTGGAAGGTGGGCTGGGTGGTTGCCTATGACACTTAGAAGAGATCGGGGTATTATTGAAGCTCGATGTCAAGCTTGATACAAGACTCGTTGATGGGTTGTCAAGCTCTGGCGCTGTAGATTCTTGACTCGGCTCTTGTGAATCCTCTTCAGGGGGGCGATAGTTGGGGATAGCAGTCGTTTCGCCATCCTTTTGAAAGGCGTAGTTGCTCGTATCGGCCATGTGCTGTTGAAGCGCATTGTCGGTGTTCTGTAAGGTTACGTAGTCTGAACCATCCACAGATTCGTGGAATTCGCAGGACGCTGACGCCTCTCCATTTGTCTCGTGGACATCTTCTTGACTTGTCATCCCCACTTCAGACGCTCTGGCGTTCGCAGCCCGGATGAAATTGTCCAGGTGCAGTTTCGCCAAATATCTGGCATTCCTGAACACGGTGGCGCCTTCAATAAAAGCCTCACGGGTATCCGTCATGGCAAATGTCCTTAGTTGAGTCATATGGTATTCCGTCCGCTCCTGGCGCTGTGGCGTGGTGGGCGTGTATCTTGGAGAACCATTGTGATATGTCGAGCTGCAGATGTATGCCTGATCGTCGTACTGTGGCTCCTCTGCGCCGTAGTTTTGTAGACTGTGTATACCGCGAGATCCAATCGCTCCGTCGTAGCGAGCTTGCCATGCCGCTACAGCTGCATTCCCATCCGGCCCTTTGACTTCGATGAACAAGTTTGGAGCCATTATTTTGTCCTGCATGGTTGATGGGATGATGTAGCTCGCGAGCTCGTTGCGGGTTGATCGGTTGAGGTCTTCTGGATACGCACCGTAGTAAAGGTCTAGATTCGCCAGGGCTAGTGTGCCGTCTGCGAGGGCATCGAGATTCCGAAATGCTGTTCGAAGCCGCGGTTATGAAGGGTTGTCGGCTTCTTCGTCGTCGTGGTCCTCGAAGGGAGGGTTGTTAAATTGGTTGACTCGGTCGCTCGGCTTCGCGAAAAGGAGCTCATGGCGCCGGCGGGTCGGTGCTTGCTTGTCGGAGGACGATACCCTCGAAGATGTTGCCGTGACGCGCAAATTGCGCAAGCTCTCCGGGGGCCATAGTTGGAAGGTCTAGGGCAAGCGCCGTAGATGGCGAAGGACAGGAAGGCCGACCACAGGTCTGCCTATCGAGTTCCTGCAAGGCACCGTTGATAAGAGGGATTTGGGATAATCTATCCCAGAACTCAGGCGGATACTGCCAACAGTTGGGATGTGCAACCGCCTTCCTGGGTCTCTTTGCCTGACCGTCGTCTTGCGGGGACTCGTCGACGCGTCGTGTCTTTCGGCTCTTGGTAGGAGAGTAGTCTTGCGTCGAGGGCTCGTCGGTGCGAAGTCGCTTTCGATTTGGTGCTCTCGCCATGAATGACCCATCGTTGAGAGCTGAGACCGAGAGGAGTAGTTGGGGGATATTCAGGCCGCTGAGAAGGTGTGGAAGATGGCGTAATCGATTGGAGAGGAGGGAGGAATGTCCCGACCCGCCTTTCTGCGTGGACGTCCAGCTGTGCAGCCCCAACACCTCTGCAGTCCTCCAGCTGTGCATTTCATCTCCTCCGAGTCTTGACAGCCCTCCTAAGCTAGGCCGTTGCTGTCAAGTCGGGATATCCGCACAGCTCCAGGTTCGTGTCCGCCTGCAGCGCCTGAAACCACTGCTGCATATCCTTCAAGAAGCCCTGGACAACCACTTCGTTGGTCGTGTCGAATGGCACCTGTCCTTTCCCAAGCTGTCGAATGTGCGTGCCCACGGCCACCGAGTGTACCGGAAAAGAGCTCTCGAGGCTGTCCACCGGCTTGAGTGCGCCAGTAACTTTGCCTTGGATCATGTCTCGCCCGATGCCAGGTTCCTGAGCGGCTGGCTTGGCGATGCCGACTCCGTCCACGACGTCAAGAGCCGCCACCATGGCAGCAGCACTGCGCAGTCCGCCAGTGATGTAGGCCCGGATGGTCTTGCGGCTGGCCACGACGACCTCGGCGAATTCAATGAAGAAGGCCTCGCGTGCCCGGGTAGAGTCCTTCTTGTGTTCAAAGGCCAGCTGCTCGTAAGTGCCTCCCGACAGCTCAACAAAGTCGAAGCCCGCCGACTCGAGCAAGGCACACAGCTCGCGCGCCTCCTCGGGCGAGAACCCGTGGTCTTGGAACTCGACCGAGTTGATCTTGATGCCGAGGATGAAGTCGGGGGCAGTCCGCTGGCGGATCTCGGTAGCGATTTCGAGAATCAGGCGAGCCCGGTTCGCGAGGCTGCCGCCGTATGTGTCATTGCGGTGGTTAGTGCTCTGCGAAAGAAACTGGGCCAGGAGAAAGCCATGCGCGGCGTGCAGTTGTATCCCGTCGAAGCCTGCCTTGTCGAGGTATTCGGCTGCGTGGACAAAGCCGGTCGTGATTCGGGCAATGTCTGCTTCGGTAGCAGCCCTGGGTTTGGCGCAGTTGAGTCCGAGGGCATTGTCTGTATACCGAAATCGTGTTAGCACTGCCCTGGTATCCTTGATAAGATTAGTGAGATCAGGGGAAATGCTCTGACCTCCTAGTTGAATGTCGGACGCTGAGATGGGATGTTCCTGGATCTTGGAGACGACCTGTCGGCCTGGATGGCAGACTTGCCCAACAAGCAGACTGCCTTGGGCCTTGGCCACGGCGGCAAGCTCTTGAAAAGCTTCGAATCTCGCACCGTGGAAATCGTTCTCGGGAGTGATGATCGGGTTACCGACTGCTTCAAGGTGGTCGTACTCGGTAACGATGTTGCCTGTGACGGTAAGGCCAAAGTTGTTGGGGATCTCGCCCCAACTGAAACAGGATTAGTTGAGCGTGTTCCTGAGGCAGCTGCGATACGACTGCGGTGTTCGGAACAAATCTCACCGACGATAGACATTAATCAGCTCCGCAGTCGGAACACCCCGAGCCTCGAAGATTTTCGGGTCCCAGGTGGAAAGATTCTCTGCCATTGCCGCTTTCATAAGGCGGTTCTGGGCAGTTTTCCCGGAAACAGAGAAGTGGAGGGGCGAACCGAGAGGCGCAGGGTCGGCTGGGCCCGAGTTGTAACGTTGAGACGACATAGTCTTGGTTGATTGGAGTAGTATGAGGCTGAAGTTCTTGTTTCTTGCGATGATTCAATGAGTAGTAAATTCGAATCTCGTTGTTGATGTCTTGAATGCACCTATCTATGAGTTAGTTATACTCCTCATACCCATCTACCTAGCGTTGAGTTTTGACGGCGTCCACCCGCGGAAGACAGCGATGATAAATCCGGAGCTTCAAAAAGAGATGGCAAAACGTCATGGACTCACAATAGTGTACGCCGCACCCGGTTGTTGGCCAGCCGCAAAGCGCAAGCTCGGCTCGGTAGTTGAGTGGCACGTTGCCCTCGCAGATGCATGCATCCGGATCTCGGCAAGTCTCCCAGTCCAAACCCTGCTCAAGAAACGCCCGATGATGGAGCGGATTCTCCACTTGTGCTGGATTGATTTCGTTATCCTAGTTCCGGACGGCGAGACTAGGACTTCACTAGGAACCCTCTCGGAGCCTCCGCGGAAGTTGCTGGTTTCAAAGCAGATGACCGAAGCCAGAGTGAATCGATGTACCATGATGAGCGATGAGGAATCTGGTTTCAAACCTTTTGTGAAGTGTCCTGGGTCGAGCGGCTATGTCACCTTTGATGATCAGGGCGACTGCTATGCGGCCTTCGGTATCGACTACCGGGGATTTGGTCGTCAAGTTTTCCTGGCGAGTGGACGGGATGCCTGCCGAGCTCCGGTTGCTAAAGCGGGCGCGTGAGCGCAACGTCTGGGGCGTTGTCCAGTTCGTAGGCTACTACCAGGACCTGATCAGCATCGCCGACCTTCGCCGTAGGCTGCATTTTTCTCGGCCGTTTGTCAACCAGACCTTCTCGTGCGGTGCGCTGCAACCAGCCCTCCTCGCCGTCCGATCCAGATATCTTCCTCGACCCGCGAGCTTTTAGGGGTCGTGTGCGACCTTGTCAAGGCCTTCCGATTTCTCCACGTCGGTAGGAGGATGATCCATCGCGCCATCGCCATCAAGAACTCAATCATCACCTCACAGCACCGCGCGGACAGCCCCAAGGGCGTGTTGATCGATTTCGGTCAGACACTAGATCTCGACAGCACCGCGCGGACAGCCCCAAGGGCGCGTTGATTGATTTCGGCCAGGCACTAGATCTCGACAGCACTTGTGCCGCTGCGCCGCTGGTTGGCTCAGATGGGTTCATGGCCATCGACATCCTCTCCGGGAAGGCACACACGTATCGCCACGACCTGGAGTCTCTGTTTCTGTGGTTCGCTATTGGGAACGACCGCGAGTGTGGCGATGCCCATGACGTTTTGGAAGGCTTGCCGAAGACATCTCGGCTTTGGAATTGATGCTTAATAGACCTTCGTTCTGTGGGGTGGGAGACGGCTGCCGACATGAGCTCTGATGGCTTCTCTGGGTCTCTGGACGAGTTCTCCGCCGACTTGCTCCTCCCCGAGACCAGGCCAACGAGCCACACGAGCTAGTCTTCCCTGCGCGTGATGGGAATATTTTTCGGGGGCTGAGATGGAAGAGGCAGCTGTCGAGCGGCTCTATGATGCAATGGCTGCCACTTTCAATTCCGGGCTCCTGGTCCTTAGTCATCCATTCAGCCGAGTCTCTCTGTTTAACAGCAAGTCCAAGTTACACAGAACAAGCAGGTTGCTAGGAAATCATATGTAAGATTGAACAAGTGGATTATTAGTGAATCACAGGTGCGATTGAAGAAGCAGCTGAACAAGTCGCAGGACAAGTGATGGTAAACGCAAAACACGAAGCGTGAACAGTAGAATAGGCAGCAATCATAGAACAAGTATAAAAAAAAATCGGCTTAATCTAAATCTTCTCAAGGAAATCCCATCCTTTCTATCACCATCACTACTCGATCACGTCACAATACGGTTGTTGTTGTGCTCGCTCCTTACCTATCAGGTTCAGTCTCGCCCAGACTGGTAGAGACTGTTGCTTAGGACAGGTACGGGAAAACCCTTTTGCGCTACCACAACTTCCTCTCTCGACCACTTTCCTTCTTTCATCTCCCACAACTTCGTCAACCTCGTCAACTTCGTCAGCCTTCCACCTAGCTATCGTTTCCCACCAACTTCATCATGGCTGCCATGGTGCGGGGCGAGGCACCACGAGCCATCGAGTTCACAACTATTGAGAAGCTCTTTGAGGAAATGCACTGCACAGTTGGAGATGTACTCCATGTTCGCGGTAAGTTATGTATGCGCATGGCCCTTGTTCTTTTGCTAATCTCGTTTTAGGTGTATCAGCCCAGCAGTTTGCCGAGATCGATGTGGCCAGAGGAGAACAAAGCAGCCCTCGATTCCATCGTTTTGATGCTTCTTCTCAGACCCTCACGGTTACGATTCCGACTCCACTACACGAATGCCTTCATGAACCACTTTTGGGCGCAATCAATCAAGGGATTTCCTACATGGGGTTGTTCAATGCTTGGCACCCAATGGGCAGCCCAATGCTTCGAGCAACACAGAGCCTCAATGATGATGATGCTGGTGTTGCTGGAGAAAGCGACTCGTCAGGCGGTCCAAACCCAGAACGCTGTGGTGATTCTTGGCCAACCTTGGTGATGGAAGCAGGCCATTTGCAAACGCTGTCAGGATTAAGAAAGAAGATGAGATGGTTGTTCAAGGCCTCAAACCATCAGGTCAAGATTGTTGTTCTGGCCAAGGTCGAGCACGAGGAAGGCATAGGAAAAATCACCATCGAGAAGTATATCGAGGTCCCAGTTCGGATCCTAATGGGCGCCATCGCCACTCGGACTGCGGCCCGGCTTCAGCCTATTTGCAACCAAATTATCGAAATTACACAGGGTCCCAGCAACTCCTTTTCGTACATCGCTAGGACGGCTTTACGACTTGAGTTTAAGCTCCTGTTCTTGCGATCGCCACGCCGAAGAGAAGGCGATGTTATGATTCGCATCCCGCAGCTACAGGAGTATGCAGGAGATATCTGGTCTACGCTTGAGAGGAGCCAGTAGATGAGGTCGACAACGAGGGCGGCATGGGGGGGGATCAGCACCAGCATCTTTAGCTGCTGATATCGCAATTGGGATGGATGCATTATGTATGATATACCTATTCCACACTCTCTTCTGAGTCTTCTCTCCTAAGTTACTACGTACGATAGAGAATACCAAAGAACTCAAAAATACACCTCCATCAACCGACCCGAAGATGCCACATTCATCGCGGCCCAGCGATTGATCCGGCCCTTCAGCGCGCCGCAGCCGCTGCTGTCAACACGCTGTCACCGCTGTCACCGCTGTCACCGCTGCACCCTGCGTCTGTTGCCAGTTCCTCTGCTCATAGTCGTCGTGTGCGATCAGGATCTCGACGCTGACAGCTACAGCGGGTATTGTATTGTAACGCACGCCCACTCCAAACATCACCATAGTGGTGATGTCATCGATGGTGTATCGACCAAGGGCGAGATGTTCCTGCCTTGAGGACCGAGGGCTAGGCAGCGGTCATGTTGATGCCCGAGGCACTCATCACAGGATATGCCACTCAACTTGTTCCGAATCATCCAACTACCTATGCAACCAGTCTGCTCACCGGGCCTCTGCATATTCGCCGTCCCCGCAACCACGCATCACGCATCACGCATCACGCATCACGCCGTCCAATCCAACCGTCTCGATGTATGCCGGCTTGGACCTCGCCCGGTGGAGAAGCCATGCGTACATGCCGTCTTGCATACTCGGGGAGCTCTAGCGGCATCCATCGAACGAGCTGGCCGTGTCTCAGCCGCTCTCCGCCATGTGCACATTCCACAGTGCCACAGCCCGTTCTCACCGACGACAAGTGAGACCGGTTTACGAGCTGCTGTCTCACCCGACCGCTGCACTAGCCTCCTGCAGTGTGATTCCGTGCTGCCCTGTGTGGTTAGAGAGACGGTACGTTTGTGGACGGTAACGGTCCATCTGCCTCGTCACGGACGCCTGGGTCGCATTGCTGCAGCTGCAGCCGGACGGAGTTATACGATGCGGGCAGGCACTGCACAAGGTGTGAAGATGCAAAGCACGAACACCCGAAGCACAAATACCTGCAGTCTATGTTGGAGGCTACCCAGTGTACAGAAGGCTGATTTGGAAGCATTCTCTAGATATCAGGCCTCTTGCTCCCTCCCAACTCCTCCGCGACGAAGAAGTCTCGTCAAAAAAAAAACGTCTCATTGAAACCATGGGCTCTTCTAAAGCTATCCGGCATCCTCAAGCCTCTCCCATCGTCGACTGCACCATGGATCCCAGCCACAAGTCTTCGGCTCGCGTGGAAGGTTAGACCTCTCAAACAATGAAATAAGCATTTTGCTAACAAGTCAGTCCAACTTGGACAAGTTGGTGTCGGGGAAGTCTTCGACGTCAAGGACGTGTATGCCACAAGCGAGTCCCTCTGTGATTGCTGCGTCACTTGGGACGAGGTCAAGCCTTTCGGTCGAGATCTCGAGGAGGTCCAGATGGCCAAAAAGGAGCGCGATGCGTATGCCATCGTCTGCGGCCGCCACCCTCATGCTGGCGAAACATGGAGAACCCAACTCATCTGGATCAACAACACGGACCTAAAATCTGCTCTCTCCGATGTGTTTGAGGGCTATCCATCCGTCGATTGCGAGTCTCCGGAGCTGTGTTTCGAACGGCCATTCGTGCCCTTTGTCCATCGTTGGCAGAAGTTCCTCCAGACCGAGGCTGACGAGATGGACCTAGCCCTACGTGAGAACCTGGGGCTCCTCCGCCAGGTTCTAGAGTCGGAGATGGAAGACACCTTCAGGGACCTCAAAGTCTTCGAGGACACGGGCTACATCAGCTTCGACAACCTGAAGCTTGCTTTCGTGCCAGGCGAAGTCGTCATGCACACCCAGGGCGAGATAACGGCGGGACTTCTTCGTGGCATCAAACTGATCACGTCCACCGACAACAAGGATGTTTGCTACCGCTTCAAGATCAACCATGTCGACTGGGATGGGCTCAGTTGCGGAGTGAAAGTACGGCCGCTGGATCTGGAGCACTTCGACGGAACTCGACGTCTGGTTGACATGGCCATTGTGCCCATGAGGTGCCATCCAGATTCCCAGAGAATCACCGATCGTCTCATCGCACGTGGACGCAAGTTTGAGAGCCTCCGGGGCCAGCACTACATGTCGTACAACGGCAGGTTGGGGCAGATGTACCACACGCAAAACCACCTCGACTGGGACGAGGACTCGAAGATAGCGGTAGGTCGATTGCTCTCCCCGGAAACAGCGTGGCTCTAACATAGCACCCAGTTAAGGGAACGGGTCATGATTGATGGAGGGTACGTTCACGACGAAGAGAGAAGTGCTCCTCTTCCGCTGGATCCTTTGGATAGCCTCACCAGTGCAGATGCTATCAGAAAAGACAATGCGAGATCCAACGTCCATGGCAACTACACTAGAGACGGTGATTTTCGCCATATCCAGCCTGAGAGATACTACCCGAAGAACATCGGCGAGCCAGACTTGACTCCTTTGACTGATGAGCAGTGTATGTTGGCAGTGCCAACGGTGAGCGCGTTCGCCATGGAGAGCAAACTGTGGTGTAAGTGAACTGCCGGCCTTGAGAACTCGTTCATTAAACAATTAAGCTAACAACCAACAGGCCGACTCAATATCGACAGCATCGAAGAGATCACATGGAATTCCAATGCCGTCGACAAGCTCGTCCTCAAGGAAGCCGAGAAGAAACTGGTTCTTGGGTTTGTGTCCACCCACCAATCGGTCAGATTTGACGACTTTGTTCCTGGAAAAGGTAAGCATAGGTTTTATTATCATAAAGCAATAGAACTAACAATGATTCATAGGAAAGGGACTGATCATGTTACTATGTGGACCGCCTGGTACTGGAAAAACATTCACAGCCGAGACTGGTAACTTAGCCCTCCCTCTATGATCGCGCCCAGATTATGGTACTGACCATGATCCGCAGTATCTGAGCACCTGGAGCGGCCTTTGTACAGACTTGACGTCAGCGATCTGGGCACATCAGTCGGTGATGTTGAGCGTCGTTTGAAGAGCGCGCTCGCCCGCTGCGCACGATGGAATGCCGTTCTGCTAATTGACGAGGCCGACGTGTTCCTCGAAGCTCGTTCAACCGATAGTCTCGTGCGCAACCAGATGGTCTCCGGTGAGTGCTCCCAATCATGGAATGCACCGGGAGAAGATTGCTGACGAGTACTTGCAGTCTTCCTTCGACATCTGGAATACTACTCGGGGGTCATGATCCTCACGACCAACCGCTCCCTCTCCATCGACCCTGCGTTTGAGTCGCGCGTCGACATTACACTGGGCTTCTCGGAGTTGGACGAGGCCGCTCGGGCTCAAATCTGGCGCAATTTCCTCGAGAAGGACGAGGGCAACGAGAGCTTGGGAGATGACGCTGTCGCTATCTTGGCGACGATGATCCTCAACGGTCGGCAGATCAAGAGTGCTGTGAAGACAGCGCGAGTTCTGGCTGCAAGCGAGAAGGTGCCATTGAGCGTTGACCATATTCGAGTGGTGGTCGACCTCAGGAACAAAGCATCGCGATTGCTGAAGGGAGGTGTTCACTCGCAGTAAATGGACGAGGTCGATGGGGTGACGTCACGCAGGGAATGGACGATGATGGTCAAATTATTTGTATTTCGACGTTGGTCCTAACGTACACGTGTTTCAGACTGCCTGCTAATGTAAAAGCTCTAGTCCGACACCCTAAGCTCCGTAGTCCTTATCCTTGTCCTTGACGAAGAACTCGTTGCCAGTTGTCTCCTTGTACTTGTCCCGGATGAAGTCGGACATGGCTTCGTCCTTGGCTTGCTCGGCAGCGCTTTCGTTGCTCTGGTCGCCGGCTCCGAGGAACTTCTCTTGGGCAAAGTCGACAGCTGAAAGCGTAGGTAGTTAGTGACTGTGGCATGCAGATCAGGTAAGATGGGGGAGTTTTACCCTTGTCCAGGCCGTCCTCGCTCTTCTCGCCCTGGGCACCACCGCCAGCGGCACCGTTGAGCTTGTCCATGAAGCCGCCTCCGCTGCTGCTCTTCTCTTCGGTCTGGTTGGTGTTCTGGTTGTCCGACTGCTTATCGCCGCCGCCGGTCACGCCCTTGAGGAAGTCCATGATGGAAGGTTGGAGTAGTGTCAAGTTGGTATTGGTGTTGGTGGTGTTAGGTTAGGGTGGATGGATGGATGGATGGATGGATGGTGGAGGAGGAAAAAGGTAGAGCACGTTGGATGATGAGAAGAGGAACAGGAGACGGGACCTCGCAGTCATATGTATTTATAGGTAAACGTCACCACGTACAGATACAGTCAGTGAGGAAGGCGCTACATTAGTTTGACGCCTCCAAGCAAACAAATGCCACCAGGGGGCGGGCGGGGTAAGCATAAAGCCTGGCATCGATCCCAGCAGCGATCACGGTAGCTTCCTTGGTTTGGGAGCTCACGGCATCATGGCGAGCTCCCTTGTAGAACCGCTGACGCAACCTGATAACCGGCTTTGTGTTGGGCGAAACTGGAAACGGGCCAATCTCGCGCTGCCCGGAAACCTTCGCAACCAAGACCCTGGAAGAGCTGAAAGATGATGCATCTAGTGACGTTGACGTCCTCGGTCATTGGTGCGCGATGAGATAAGATGGGACTGCCAAGGAATGTACCAGGGTATCTCTATATCGGGGTGGTCTTCCAGGCAAAGCCACAACTGCCATCTGCCATAGCTACCATAGCCACCATAGCCACCATAGCCACCATAGCCACCACGAGCCACAGTCTGGCGGGGTAAGCTCAACCCCCACTAACCTAACCCCACCACAGCTGGCCGACTGACTCAGGCTAACATGGAAGGAACGCTGGACAAGCAATCATCGTCGTGACGCATCCATTCACCTTCTGATACCTTATTAGTCTACAACAACTTCGCGTAAAACAGAGCTTGCACCTCACAACCTCAACCGCGACACCTCTGCCCTTGGACTCACCCACCACAACGATTTCATCACGGACCTAATTAGTATCACAATGACAAAAAACAGCGAGGATCTCTTGCGGCGACCGCTCTACCGTAAGACACATACATTTGCCCCACCATCCATTCAGCCACTCCCCGCGACAGCGCAGAGCTAACCATTTCCCAGTCTATGATCTTCCGCCCGAGGTCCTAGATACCTTGACCTTGAAGTCGGGTACCGACACCGAGTCTATCACCGCCGTCGAACCCACGACACCTACCCCCTCCGACAGCTCTGCCACATCCGAAAGCAGTCTCGTCGGCGCCCAGGCCTGCTCGCTCTGCGGCCTCACCTTCACAACATTGCTCGATCAACGCGGCCACCTAAAATCCGATCTACATCACTACAACCTCAAGCAGAAACTACGAGGGCAGAAGCCCGTGTCAGAGCCCGAGTTTGAGAAGCTGGTCGGTAACCTGGACGAGTCCCTTTCCGGATCAGACTCGGACGACTCAGAAGACGAAGAGGAGGACGGCAAGCAAGACTCTACTCTTACAGCTCTGCTGAAGAGGCAGGCCAAGCTTGCGGATAAAAGAGATGGCCCAGACGAGGATGAAGATGGGGCCATGGGCAGGAAAAGTCGCGGCAAACCTCCGCTGATCTGGTTTGGCTCTCCTGTGCTCCCGGAGAACAACTACTTTGGCGTGTATCGCGCAATCCTCACTGGAGACGAACAACGGAACTCCGACCTCGTTGAAGTCCTAAAAAACAAGCAAGTGGCACCCGTAGCGATGCCCAAGATTCCCAAAGAGGGAGCCATCCCAGAGATTGCCTACAAGGGACCGCACATCTTCCTCTGTATGATTGGAGGCGGACATTTCGCAGCCATGGTGGTGTCACTTGCCCCGCGGCCTGGCAAGGGTGGGACTACCATGAACCGAGAGGCAACAGTCCTCGCGCACAAGACCTTCCATCGATATACCACGCGACGAAAGCAGGGTGGTTCCCAGTCCGCCAACGACAACTCCAAGGGCACCGCACACTCGGCTGGTTCGAGTTTGCGACGTTACAACGAACAGGCCTTGGTCGACGACGTGCGCGCCCTCCTCCAGGACTGGAAGGCTCTACTGGACACGTCCGAGTTGCAATTCATCCGGGCCACGGGCTCGACGAATCGAAGAACGCTGTTTGGTCCGTACGATGGTCAAGTCCTGAAGCATAATGATACGCGACTACGGGGATTCCCTTTCAGCACGAGAAGAGCAACGCAAAAGGAACTTATGCGGTCGTTTATCGAGTTGACGCGATTGAAGATTCGGGAAATCGACCCTGCCAAGGAGAAGGAGGCAGAGCCCACGTCGACTCCGAAGAAAGTCGCCGAGCCAAAGCCTACCAAGCCGAAGCTGTCGGAAGAGGAAGAGACTGCGTTGCTGCACACATCTCAGCTGCAGGCGTTCACTCGGAGATCAAAGCTGCCGGCACTGCTGTCATATCTGAAGAATAACAGCTTAAGTCCAGATTTTGAGTTCCAGCCTCCAGAGCAAAACTATCATGCTCCTCGGCCGCTCCATCTCGCTGCTGCCCAAAACGCAGCGCCACTTGTTCTGGGGCTCCTTGCGCGAGGCGGCGCAGATCCGACGCTCAAGAACAATCAAGGCAAAACACCGTTTGAGCTCGCAGGCGACCGATCCACGCGAGACGCCTTCCGAGTCGGTCGGTCTGAGCTCGGGGAAGCCAAGTGGTCCTGGGACGCGGCCAGGGTGCCTCCTGCCATGACCAAGGCCGAAGCCGACGAGCGGGACGAACGGGAGAAGAAGGAGGCTGATACAAAAGAGGCCGACCGACGCAAGGCCGAAGAGGAACGCTTGCGACTGGAAGGTCCCAAGGTCCCTGAGAGCAGGAAGCCAAAGGGCACCACGCTCGCGACGAGCCTGACAAAGACGCCGCAAGAGCGGAGGGAGGCCGAGGCGCGCGGCTTGACGCCAGAGATGCGGACACGGCTAGAGAGAGAGCGCAGGGCTAGAGCGGCCGAGGAGAGGATACGGAAGATGCAAGGCAGTGGATGAGGTCGCGGACTTCTGCGATGTTTCAGCCAGGACGCACAGTCTCCAGTTCATGCGATCAACTTAGCCACTGCTCAATTATAGCGGTGAAAGGCCTACTTTGTTGATACTTGAATTTGATGAAATAACGGGATAGCTTAATTTTTCGCATGACTGAATTCTAGTAAGCTTCTTAGAACAAACTTCAGCTGCTGGATGCGGTTTCGGATCAACCCCGCTTCCGCAGCCTTGCTGCCCGAATAAAGTGCCGTGGGTCACCAGTTATTTAGAATCTTTACCTGACGTTCTGTACGTTGAATTTAGTCGAAACTGCACACAACCCGGACACCATCGGTGACTCTACACGAACATGGCGACGAAGGACTCTACGCCTGCTCGGCAAGGCGCCCAACTCAAAACGCCGAAAGGAACTCGCGATTGGGTCGGACGTGACCTGCTTCTACGAGATCACATATTGTTCGTGCCAAATAATGCCTTTTCTAGCTTTCTCCGCTAATCAGTCACCAGCAAGACGATTAGCAACGTTCTCGAGCGCCACGGCGGAATCCCTCTCGACACGCCCGTCTTCGAACTTCGAGACATCCTTTCAGAGAAATATGGCGAAGACTCACGTCTAATCTACGACCTCAAGGATCAAGGCGGCGAGGCCTGCTCCCTGCGATACGACCTGACGGTTCCATTTGCACGCTGGCTCGCCATGCGTACCGATGTCCAGCACATCAAGCGCTACCAGATCGCCAAAGTCTATCGGCGTGACCAGCCCGCCATCTCCCGCGGTCGCCTTCGCGAGTTCTACCAGTGCGACTTCGACATTGCTGGTATCTACGACCCCATGATCCCCGACGCCGAGATCCTACGCATCATCGCCGAGGTCTTTGAGGCCTTTGAAATGGGCATCACCATCAAGCTCAACCACCGCAACGTCCTCGACGGCCTGTTCGCGGTAGCAGGTGTCCCAAGCGACAAGATACGCCCCACTAGCTCGGCTGTGGACAAGCTAGATAAGTCGCCGTGGGACGAGGTCAGGGCAGAAATGCTTGAAAAAGGTCTCTCAGCCGAAATTGCCGATCGCGTCGGCGGCTTCGTGCAGCGCAGCGGCAGCATGCGCGAGATGCTTGATAACCTCAGCTCTGACGCCGAGCTGAGCGCAAACGAGAGTGTGGCCAAAGGTGTAGCTGACATGAAGCTACTCGCGTCATACTTGGAGGCCATGGGAGTCATTGATAAGGTCTCCTTCGATCTCTCACTTGCTCGGGGCCTAGACTACTACACCGGCCTGATTTACGAAATTATCCCTGACCAAACCGACCAGCCTACAAAGGTTGGTAGTATTGCCGCGGGCGGCCGTTACGACGGCTTGGTAGGCATGTATGGCCGCCGTCCCTTGCCATGTGTTGGCATATCTTTTGGCGTGGACCGCATCTTCACACTCCTCGATGCGCGGCGTAAAAAAAAGAGCGCCTCCGAACTGGCACGTGAGGCTGACGTATATGTCATGGCGTTCGGGGGGAAGGAGTTCAATGGTCTCCTACTCGAGCGTATGGACGTAGCCAGCCAGCTTTGGGCCGCGGGTATACGCGCCGAGTTCTCCGCCAAGGTCAAGCCTAAGCCACAGCAGCAGTTCAATGCCTCCGAGGGTGCACTGGTCGCCGTCATACTGGGGCAGGACGAAGTCCAGGCTGGTCAGGTTCGGGTGAAACGTCTGCATGAGAATACAGGGCAGAAGGACAAGGGATTGCTCGTTCCCAAGGAGAGCCTTGTGGAAGAAGTGCGGAAACTACTGGCATCTACTACACGGGCCAGAGCCGGTGAATTGCCCTATCAGGGAGCGGCTTGCCGCCCCAACAGAGATCCTTCATGAACTGTTCATCGTGCCGCGCGCCTACTGGGGAAGGCCGGATGGGCCCTCGTTCCTCCGGGCCTTCTTTTTGGTCCAACAATGTGGCTCACACTGAGCGACTATAGCAAAATGGAAAAAGTGTTATCTGAGAGTCTGCAGAACTTTGGACAGGGTTCTAAACTTGGATAAAGTGATTGCATTCACGGCGCAACAAGCGCCGCACTTCCTGGTTTCCACCTCTTTACTTATCCCCACCCCACCAAAATCACTCAACTGCTGCTTTTCTTGTTGTCTCGCCCAAATTGAGCCACGCTGATAACCAAAAGGGTTCGGGACTTTTACAGGAAGTGGAAGGCACAGAGAGCGATATAGATGGGCTTAGTATTTAACCCACATCGACAAGGTCCAGTTACCAGATGAGGGGTAACAATCCATCAGCGATGACAAGCCCGTACTTCAGAAGATGCGGGCGATTTTTGTATTTCTGTAGTAGATAACGTTACATGGCCACCCGTCGTTGTAATCCCAGCATAACCGAATTGTTCGAGCTTGAGCAGAAGAAATAATATCACGCCTAACAAACTGTTCGAGGGGATCATGGGAGTCGGGCGCATGGGCGCAATGCAAGGAGCAATGGCCTTTGATGATGTGCATTTAGAATCAGTTACAGTCATGCATTAAGGAGGGGAATGACGATATCTGAGTGCGTTCAGAGAATCGTTGACACACTTTGAGAGTGCGCAGATAGTATCAGAGCAGTGCAAAGACCTCACCTTTGATGGAGACCTCCGTGATCTTACCTGCGATCATGCCGACACGCTTCGAGAGCTCGATGACCCTTTGTCTACCGAGCATCAGCTACGAGCAGAAATGGCGCGGCGCGGCCACTCTCATGTCTCCCCGCCCAGGTCTCCCTCCTGGAACTGTCTCGAGCAGGAGCCTTGTTTGCTCAACGGCGCTTCAAAGAGTCAGAAGAGCTTTGTTTGTTCCGCCATCTCGGGCCTCCATGATCAAACTTGAGCTTCCACCATATCATGAACTATAAATGGTCCAACAAACTCCTCTGGCGAGCGCGCATCTCCCTTTTCTTGTTCTTTCCATGACTATGCAGCTGTCTTCGTCTTCGTTTCTCGAATTTCTCGTTTTCGCAATCCACCACCCTCTCATCCCTGGCCATGAAGTCAACCTTGCAGCGATTGAAAGATTTGAGATAGAAAGGGAATATGAGGGTTCCCTGGGCGGAACGAATCATCAACGACTACGTTGAATGGATCAAGGCAGAACATCCGCACCTTAGGGGAAATTGGTGAAAACCCCCTATGTCAAAGTCAAGTAAGTGATCAAGCCAGTACTTACGACATGTTTGGGATATGCTTTGGCCGTGTTTGCAGTGGATCTCCTCATGAAACCAAAGAAAAAGTTGACAAATGGCACGCATCTACTGTCCGGCATGATAATTTCAAGGGATCCGGTCTCTCATTGCACACTTATCCGGATGGGACTGTCGTGCCCTCCAAAAGCGAATTTCCCGTCGGGCACATGAGCGCAGCTACGGTCGAAGATGTTGATCGGACAAACAATCGGACAAACAATCGGACAAACAATAAACCGATCGCCAGAGCTCAAAGCCAGCCCAAGACGTCCGTCCCTTGGATGCATCAAACACTGTTCACCTCATTTCACTCTATGACTCCTCACTCTCGCAACCATGTCGATGCTTGCCAAATTGCGGCATCTTCGTCAGAAGTTCAACGGAAGAAAGTCACGGCCTATTCGCTTGTCGAACTCGAACTCGGCTGCACTAGCCCAAGCAAAAGACGAGCTCATCGAAGAAGAAGAACTGCCTGGTAATCGGATGAAGCATTTTTACCCAACCAACCCAAAGCAAGTTCTGGACGGCAGATTCAAGACAGTGACCAAGCTCGGCTTTGGAGTAGGGTCTACAGTTTGGCTAGCCGAAAATCTCAAGTAGTAAGCTCTTTTTTTTCCCCTACTCCTCTACCAAGGCCCAACTCCGATGCTAAGTAACACGACCTAGCGACAAGGACGTACAGTTATTGCTACCTCGATATGTCTCGGTCAAGATTGGGACTCTTGACGCAAATGTGTTGAGGGAGCTGATCACTTCGAAACACGTCGCAAATGCCAATCGCTCACATGAAGGTCTCGCATTTTTAAGGACACCCGTTGATGACTTCCAACTTGAAGGGCCTGAAGGGAACTCACACCTGTCTGGTTTACGAACCAATGAGAGAAACCCTCCTCAGATTCCAGCACAGGTTCCCAAACCAGAGATTGCCTCTCCCGCTCTTCAAGTTCTTCACCTACTGTCTCCTTCAATCACTAGACTACCTTCACACTGAGTGCCACCTAATTCACACAGGCAAGTCCGACAACACCGAGAGCCAGCATTTCCCTGTTCTCCCCTCGTGTCGCTATCTGGCCAACGGGCCTTTTCACGACGAATCAACAGATCCCCGTTGGGCACTCTCCGCTAACACATTTCTCGCGTTTCCGTTACAGACATCAAGGACGATAATATAATGGTGACGATCGAGAATGACAGCATTCTGGAGGATTTCATTGCTATCCAAAGGCAGCACGACTCATCAAAGCACACTCGAAAGGAGACTGGTCATGTTGTACACGTTTCACAAGATGACTTTGGACCCTTACGAGGTTCAAGACTTCTGCCTCAGCTGGGCGATTTTGATCTTGCATTTCCAGGGTTAGCTGGCCAGCAAGGCCATCTTTCTGCCATCCAGCCTCATTGCTACCGTGCACCGGAGGTGTTGTTAGGTGTCCCATGGTCATACAGTGCCGACATCTGGAACCTGGGTCTACTGGTACGCTTACCTACCGTGCTTGCCCCCTTGGCCAGTCATGATTCCTGATTCTGATACTGATACTGATAGATGTGGAATCTTTTGGAGAATGTTGGTCTTTTTGGGAGGCCTACAGGCGAGGACGGCGAGTACGATGCCCACGTGCATCTCGCTCAGATGATTACTCTTCTTGGTCCTCCGCCGAGGGACGTGGTAAACAGAGAACACCTGTATCGGAAACATCGACTCAAAAGCCCCGTGTTGAACCAAAGTGGCAAGGCTTGCTGCAATATGAACGAGTTTTGGGGCGGGCCATTCTTTGATGACGATGGTAAGTGGTCGATATGCAACGAAACCTCGAAGAAATGCCTAATAACAGTATCGTTTCTTGGCAGGAAACATGATCAGAAGCGACCTATTGTGTGGGGGCCCGAAGCTAGCAGACACGGTAACGACGTTGAGTGGCAAGGACAAGGAAGTGTTCTTGGACTTCGTTGATGGTATGCTTCAGTGGTTGCCGGAAAAGAGAAAGACAGCCAAACAGTTGCTGGAACATTCATTCTTTGAATCGTTCTATAAGGATCGTGCTCAAGTTTTGTAAAGAGGAGAATACTAGTTACAGTTTTCTCTATAATATTAAAGTATTCAGCTATTTGCTTGCATTAAGCTGAAGTCAACATTATTAAATATATAAAAATATGTTGGAGATGCTTCAGCAATTTCTCCAAGAGAGCTCGTAGACCAAGTACATCCGTTGTTCGATGCCGACAGACTGCTCAAGGACACGAAGACTGTTTTGGATCTCGTCTTCTCTCTCTCTCTCATTGGTGACAACCTGGAAGCGTGCTCGGATACCTACAGGTCTAGAGGACGCATGTGACCGTGCATGCATGCATGCCTGAGTCCAACAGATGGATGTAGCCCGAACCTTACACCAACCTCGACCCCGCCAAAGTTATCTGGACATCATCGCCCTCAAAGCCGTGTTCCATCAACCAGGCCGGAATGATCTCAGACGAAGAGGACCTTGAGGAATTCCTCCAGGTGAACTCGGAGACCGCATACATCCGTCTCCAATGGATCGACTTCTCTGGCGTTCTGCGCACCCGTTTCCTTCCTGCTGCTCGATGCCTGCAGATCGCTAGAGGATACGAAGACTACCATGTCCCGCAAGTGAGCATGATCACGCCAATCTCGACGGCCCCAAGATGCTTTCCGACCGGCAACGATGTCGAAACCTGGGTGCTGCGTCCCGACTGGTCCTCTCTCCGAATCTGCGGGTTCAGGCAGACGCACGCTTCCGCCATGTGTTTCCTACAGCGTAAAGGAGTCATGGATCCATATGGCATGTGCCCACGCACGGTTGTGTATAGCGCCATCAAGGGGCTGGAGAGACAATGGGGCACCCTGGTGATGGGCGGCTTTGAGATCGAAGTCATGCTCCTGGATCCGGATTTCCAGCCGCTGAATCAACCAGATCGGCTGAGCAGCTATCAAACAACTGCTGGGCTGCGTGGCGAAACGTTGCAAATCATTGAAGACATCGTCGAACAATCTCAAGGACTCGTCCATTGATGTTCACCACTTCCATACCGAAACCCAGAATCAGATCGAAATTGCCCTCCGTCCTGAACCGCTACTCGACGCCATCGACTCGCTTGTCCTAGCACAGGAAACAATCCGCACAGTCTTCATTCAACGCAACATCAAAGCAGCCATGGCTCCTAAGCCACTCCTCAAGGGGCCAACCAATGGCATCCACATGCACTTGTCCCTCGACACCACTTTAGCACAGCCGTACGCGGACCACTTCCTCGCAGGCACCCTGAGCCACGTGCCGTCTCTTTGCGCCTTCGGAATGGCCAACTTTGACGGCTACGTCCGCACCACCAAAGACGCAGCTGGTGAGTGGATCGGGTTCGGCACCGAAAACCGCGACCTGCCGGTGCGCAAGGTAAACAACCACCACTGGGAGTTCCGCATGATGGACGGCACTTCCAATCCGTACCTGTTCGCAGCAGCGGTTCTTCTGGCTGGCTCGGACGGGCTTTCGGAAAGAGCGGAACTGACTTGGAAGGATTGTCGGGGTTTTCCGCATTCACTCGATGAGGCAGGACGTGCCGAGTACCAACTTGAGAGAATGCCGAATAGCTTGCATGAAGCATTGGAATCACTGAAGGTGGACAGTGTGTTGAGGACGTGGATGCCGAAATCCCTGATGCGTTCATACATTTCCCTAAAGGAGAAGGAAGTCGAGGTGTTCAAGACGATGCCAGATGACGAGAGGCGCCTTCGATTCTTGGAATACTTTTAATGCTTATTTTCGGACGTCATCGCATCTGACCTCCTCCCGTCACTTGCAAATTCTTTCACGCACGGAGGTGGTTCTCTGAGAAGGATCTCGATTCACGTGGCTACCCCCCGAGCAACTCTGTCAGCCAGGCCTTGATCAATGCAACCGGATCGCGGAGCGAGGATGCAGGGGTCGTGGGAAAAGCAAACGTCTCTCTCCCCTACCATTGACCAACAGAACATGGGCAAGGAGGCCAGAACTTCACAGCCACCTCCTCCTGCCAAAAGAGGAAAGCCTACACAGGCGTGCTTCAGGTACATAGTGAGGGTTAGGTTCGATTCCTAACAGTGCTATTAGGTATCTTCACTGTATAGCTTAGTCCAAGCTCCTCGCGCTTCCCTGAGAAGCACCAGGGTCGGGCGCAAATTGTGTGCCATCCCTTGGCAACAGGGATGTACTGGCCCACTTTTTTCTTTTTTTTTCAACCAATAAGGTTGATTATCAGTCACAGTACATCCATCTCTAGCCAACCTCCGCAGTGATCTAAGTACTAGCAGCTCCAGTTCTGCACAGGCTTGCACGTGCGAATTCTCAACTTCTCCGAAATCATCACGATAAGCGCTCCGTCAACGACTCTCACGACATCTCCGACCTCCAGCCTGCCTCTCGAACCCGGCAAAGGCGGAAGCGCAAAGCCTCGTCCGCCTCTCTTCCTCACTGAGCTCATGTTTGTCGAATCACCGTGAGCCAATCGGGCTCTGCGACAAGCCTGTGCCCATTTCCCCCATCTCCCGTCGGGGATTCTCTACACCACATTCGCCCATCATGAGGCCTACGCCGTTCCTCGTCTCCAAAGGCATACTTGGCCGGAGTATGGACGAGCTAAGAAGAAGGGCGCATATTTGTACCTACCCCTCTAACTCTGTACTTTGTGGCCCGCTCGCTAATCGTCTCTTAGCCATGACGTTCGAAGCCATCAAGGGTGCTTCCGGCCCCCGACCTCTGTACGACTTCAACGCCCCCGCACCAGTCCGAGACTGCATCGTCATGTCCGACAGGGCCATCGGCGGATACTCCGAGAGTCACTTTGAATACACGACCGCCGGCGAAACAAAGCAACCCTCCGAACCCTCCCCCTCCCCCTCCCACACTCCCACATCCTTCGCTCGCTTCCACGGCACAATATCCACCCGCCTCCCCACGAACCACCCCAACATCGAGCGCACAGGCTTCGCCGGTTTCCGAACGCCCGACCAGCGCCCGACCCTCTTCGGCCGCTCCCTGTGGGACATTGACCCGTACATCTACCTCGCCATGCGGGTCAAGTCGGACGGCCGCGCCTACTTCATCAACCTCCAGACCGAGAGCGTCGAGCCCTCGGACCTCCACCAGCACCGGCTGTTCTCCAAGCGGCCCGGCCAGTGGGAGACGGTGCTCGTCAAATGGAACGACTTTGTGCGCACCAACCATGGCTTCGTCATCGAGCCGCAGACGGAGATGTTGCGGCAGAAGGTCATGACCGTGGGCATCGGTCTGACGGACCGCACCGAAGGACCCTTTGAACTGTGTATCGAAAGGGTGTGGGCGACGAACGACTCGACGGAAGGAGGGATTGCGGACAAGTCGGATGAGAGCGAGTTGAGGAACCGCAAGGGCGAGAGGATCCGCTGGTAGGTCTGATGAACAGGAGAGCACAGGCTGGCATCTCGCAGCATCTGGAATCGATATGAAGGTTGTCCAATTTCGGCGGTCAGCATTGAATCTTGAACTCATGAACCAAGCACGACAATCCTACGGGGAGTTTGTACCCAATTGCAAGCCCTCCCGTCCTCCAGGTCAGTCCTCCAGGTCAGTCCTCCAGGTCAGTCCTCCAGGTCAGTCCTCCAGGCCAGTCCTCCAGGTCAGTCCTTCAGTTCAGTCCCCCAACTCTGCAGTCCCCCCAACTCTGCCCAGTGGCCCAGCTCTGTAGTTTGCACGGGGACATCTCCAACATCTCTGTAGCCCCAACACCTCTGTAGCCCCAACACCTCAATCCCGTCGCTTCCTCCCACTGAAACCAGCCACTGCGCTACTGAGAAAGGATCAGAATCAGAAGTTCCAGCCAACAAGAAACACGCATCGATTCAAGATCGAGATGACACTCCCGAGACGGTCAGCCCCTACGACAACTCTGTTGGCTTGAACGACAGGGAGGGATGGATTGATAAAGGCCACATGATGATTCGTGGTCATGCCAGTGACGAAGACGAGGACAAGGACGAGAGAAAGATGGAGAACCCCAGCCGCCAGTGAAACGACTAAGAACGAGAAGATGCCCTGCGGCCGTGATTCTGACGCCATTGGAGGGATGGCGTCAACGTCGGGACCGTCATCATTTCTTGCAACCACACGCGCGTCGTCCCTGGATATTAGGAATACCACCACCCGCCTCCTCGATGAGCCTCAAACTCTACCGCGCCTAGGAACAGACCAGTTCGATGGCGCACCAATTGCTTGCACCGATACTCCTCCTGAACCTGACGAGACAATGCCCGCCGAGTACCAGGAATGGCCGTTTCAAGGTATGGTCAGATGCATTACCCTTGGCAATGAAAGGACGTTCAGTTCGGAGTTTTCCCTCCCTTATGGCCCGGGAGGTGCTTGTCTGCAGATGAGCGCCTTTTCCAGTTCGCAAGTTTGGCAGGCAGAGCAATCCATCCATCAAGGATTGACCACATTCGGTGTCCCAAGATCACCACTAGGGTCACTGCAGAGCCGAGTATTTGCCCGGACTGGAGAGCAATGCCGAGACATTTTTGTAGACCCGGTACCGGAGACGTTCCGGCTCGAGCCGGCCGGCATCGTATGGCTGGTAGGTGGCTATACGGCACTTCTGGCACCACTATTCAACGGCGTGGTTGAGGCTGTACTTGTTGCCCGGGGCAAGAAGTCTGAGCGCAACATCCAGTCGGTATGTTCGTTCCCATGGTTCGCGGTCATATAATGTCGCAGCCCGCAAGGCTCTGCCTTTCGTTCCCTTGTCCATCCTGCAGGACAAACGCTGCGCCAATGGACAGCATCGTCACCGGTCAGTTCGAACTCAGCAGAGCAACATTCTGAGGAAACCCAGCTTGAATCAGAGGGACAGAAGGAGGCCTACGACAGCTCCAGCCCCGCCTCACGTCCTTGTCTGGTCAGCTGGACCTCGGCAGGATCCGAGGAGTGGCAACCAGATGACGTTGTATCAACCGCGGTTGAAGACAGCCCCAACCCACCACCACCTCCTTCATCACTGGTGGAAGCAGAGGAGAACCACGACGACAGTAACTGTCAGTTCATCTTGGAGGACGCCGAAGAACTACCATGGGTCTATGGGGACAATTCGCTCAGCTTCATTCATCAAGATGCTGAATATAATTGTCAGACGCCGTGGCCATCGCTCCTTCGAACTCCGTTACTACGGTAGGTGACCCAACACCTGCATGCATCATTGCCTGCTAAAGACCAACAGGTTTTTCATGTCTCGATACCGCCTATTGGTTGAACTTTGGGCAGACTGTAGAGAAACCTGATTCTACCTTCCTTCACGTCAAGTCCAGTCTCGTCAAGGCGCAGAGCCCACTTGGAATTCCAGGTAACTGGCCCTGTTTGAGGCAATGTTGATGCTGCAAGTCGCTTTGGTGGGGTGTGCCTGAGGATCGGCTTAGTCATCACTATGACAACGCTAATTTCTGTCAACCATCAACGACCGACAAAAATGTAAACAAAGACAAACCTAGTCAACAACCATGGAATTACACGACCCGATTAAAGTGCCATGCTCTTTGACAGAACCACCCACCATTCGTATCCTCCATCCTGGATATTCGAACTCCAGCAATAACCCCGACTTCGATATCCTGATCGCCTTCCAAGCCTTTGACGATGGTGGCGTCCATTATGACACGGCGCACACAGCGTGTGCTATCCTCGCCAACAACCGGTGGGATGGCTACTTCTCTCGTGATAAGTACGGAAAGATAAAAGTCCGTCCCACAGACGGAGTGCTTCGGGACCCAAGTTCTTACTTTTGTCTCCCGTCTTCTGATCCGTCGACCGATCAATACCCCGTTATCCCTCGATTCAAAGATTGGCGATTCCCTCATAACAATCTACCGCCTATTTGGATGCAACTAAAAGAGTAACTGCTCGCGGAACAAGAGACGAAGCAGGCCCGACCTGGACATTGCTCTCTCAGCGACTATGCTAATGCCATAGAAGCCGCCCATCTGGTGCCTACGACACAGTCCCACTGGTGGAGGATAAACGTCATGAAACAGTAAGGAGCCAGCTGAAGGAAGGTCATTTTGCCGTCCCAGGCCGCCTTGTTAACATGACTCATCCAGGCATGTTCGAGCTCCCCTTTTCTCGACGAACGATATCGATTGCCCGGCAAATTCCCTCCCTCTTCGCTGCGACATACATGGAATGTTCGATGAGCGGCACTTTACATTCGTCCCGAAAACCGTAATTGCCCAAGATCAAAAACGGGTGGCGTCGCCGCCACGAGATAACGCAAGTCGGCATCACGATTGCGATAACCTAACCGGCTCTCCCGAACTGGATCAGGACAGGATCCGGGCATCTCAGGCCGATTCGCCATTTCCAGTACGATCTGGGACGGAAAATCAGGGTCAAGGGGCCGAAAATGTACAGAAAGCCCAATCCATACCCTATCTTGTTGGACATGTTTTCAACTCCACCCCAGCTGGCCAGTTACCACGGAGGTGGCATAACCAGCGGTTGAATACGCTACCATCAGCACTATCAGTCGAATGCCTCTTTGCCCGATTCGCTTGGACCATCTTCGCGCCGTCGGTATTCCGATACTTTCTGGATGCTGGGGAGGAACGACGGCTGCTCGTGTGGAACGATGCCACAAGAAGGCAAGAGATTGAAGAGGCAGACGCAGAAAGGTGTCGCGCTATTTATACAGCCGCGAGGTCGACAAGTGAGAGCCCATTGAAGAGACCAAGAGCGGGCGGAAACGGACCAAAGGACGAGAATGAGGTCTATATACCGGGACCCTACGATGCGGCGTCAGACGTGGATAGTGCCTATCATGACGACTCGCAGCCCTTGGGTGTGAAGAAGATGCTGCTGCTGATAATTCTACTTTCGATGGGCCAGGGCGTGGTCGAAGAAGGAAACGCAAGTCTGAGGAAGACTGTGAGCGTGTTTCTAGGAGAGAGGATCCTTCCGGGATAAAGCGGGCCAGGTTGGAGCCGTTGACTTGATGCAATGATATTTACCATGGAGGCGCAGCTGCGAGAAGGTGCTTTAGCTGTCCCAGTGTTGTTTCGCCATATCTCGGGCGTTTCTGAAGGCGGTGGGTGGCTCCTTGGACGAACGTCTCTCGATCGCTGTCTAGTATTCCCCCTCAAGTGCCATTTGGTGAGACATGCTTACCTTACCATTGCAGCCAATGATAGAAACAGGCTCCAGCATAGCCACCGAGCTCAAAGCATTCTGAGATTATGCCATGCATCGCGAAGGCTAGGTCGAGTGCCATGTGAAGCGAGGGGAATGTTCTCTTCTTCAACAGGCAGTTCAGCCTAAGATGTCACACAAGATGATAAAAGGTTTATACCGTCACAAAGGGGAAATGAAGATTGGAGCTCGTGATTGGTAATCGATTCAACATAAAAAATCAGTCAATATTAATATTACACAAACCAGCCAGCGGGCATATATGCGTTTCTAGGCATTCGGCTCGGCCGGTCAATCCCTGCTCTTTTTTGTGATTTTGTTGCTTGCTCCCCCTCTTTTTCAATCAAGGGATCTGGTAAGAGAGTCCCATCTGTCCGCACCAATGTTTATGTTCGTAAGGATCGTAAGAATGATACATGTTTGTGAGAAGCGTTGGCTTCGTAAGAAGTCTCGACTATCTCGAGGCCCAGGATGTACAAGTGCCATACAGATATGTTCCAGCTCGGATACCAAGACCTCGATCTATGAAAAACAAGGAAACAAGAGAGTATGTGCTGTGCACATCAGACCCTTACAGGGCAAGGGCGATGGCCATGACGGCAGCGGCGAAGCCCATACCGGTTCGGCCAGCAGCGCCAGTGACGGGAACCTCACCGGGGGTGGTGGTGGCGGTGGGAACGGGAACGCCACCAGTGCCGACGGGGCCCTTGGTGATGAGAGTACCGGAGGCAGTGGCGAAGGGAGCCTCGGCGGAGGCGGTGGTGACGGGAGCGACGGGCTCGACGGTGCCGGAGACGCCAGTGGTGAAGCCAACCTCGGGGACAGTGATCTCGGTGGAGATGGTCTTGACGGTGCTGCTGCCCTTGACAGTGGTGCCGTCGGTGACGCAAGGCTCGGTGACGGTGGTGGCAACGACGACAGTGGTGTAGTGGGCAGAGGTGACGACGGTGGTGCCGGTGACAGTGATGATGGAGGTGATGCTGTCAGCGCCGGTGGCGATGACGGGGTTCTCGGGAGCGTACGAAGCGCAGATGCCTTGGAAGTAGGAGATGGCCTGGGCAACGATGTCATCAGTGTCAGCGTGGGCGTACAGGCACTTGAAGACCTTGTCGACAAAGTCCTGGTTGGGGCAGTAGCAGGCGGCATCGGTGTTGTCCTCACAGTCCTCGAGGTAGTCGATGAAGGTGTTCAGGCAGCTGGGGACGACCTCGGGGATGTCGTAAGAGTCACCGCCAGCGGGGGAGGTTGGGGAGCTGTTGCCGGCAGTCTCAGTGGGGGTCTGGACCTGGGTCTCGGTGACGGGGCAGACAGTGGTGGAAACAGCAACAGTCTCAGTGACGACGACAGCAGTGCCAGAGCCAGCGGGGCAGTTGGTAACCTCGGGGCCGCAGCTGGTGACAGTCTTGACGGTGGTGCTGTAGATGGTCGAGGTGCTGTCGTAGGTGGTGACGACGGTGGTAGCCTCACCCTTGGGGACGGAGGTGGTCTCGTTGGGAGAAGACTCGGAAGTTCCCTTACCGGGCTGGGTCTCAGCGGGCTTAGTCTCAGCAGGTCCAGTGATGGTCTCGGTGACGGCAGAGACAGTGGTGGAGACGGCAACGGTCTTGGTGACGAGAGCGGAAGTACCAGACTTGGCAGGGCAGTTGGTGACCTCAGGGGCGCAGCTGGTGATGGTCTCAACAGTGGTGGTGTAGATGGTAGAGGTCTTGTCGTAGGTGGTGACAACAGTGGTCTCAGCAGCGGGGGCAGAGGTGGTGGCCTCGCCCTCAGGGACGGAGGTGGTCTCACCGGAAGACTCCTTGGTGGTCTCGCCCTTGGCGGGAACAGTGGACTCACCAGCAGCGGGGACAGTCTGAGTGTAGGCAGTGGTCTGGCCGGGGATGGTGTGGGCAGTGGTCTCACCAGCGGCGGGAACGGAAGTGGTCTCGCCCTCAGCGGGAACAGTAGACTCGCCCTTGGAGGGAACAGTGGTCTCACCAGCGGCGGGAACAGAGGTGGTCTCGCCGGAGGACTCGGAGGTGGTCTCGCCGCTGCCGGGCTGGGTCTCAGCGGGCTGGGTCTCGGCAGGGCCGGTGATGGTCTCAGTGACAGGGCAGATGGTGGTGGACAGAGCAACGGTCTCAGTGACAACGACGACAGTGCCAGACTCGGCGGGGCAGTTGGTGACCTCGGGAGCGCAGCTAGTGACGGTGTTGACAATGGTGGTGAAGACGGTGGAAGTGCTATCGTAGGTGGTGATGAAAGTCTCCTGGGTGGCGGGGACGGTCTCGGTCTCGCCAACGGGGACGGAGGTGGTCTCGCCAGCAGCAGGGACGGAGGTGGTCTCACCGGAGGACTCCGAGGTGGTGGTCTCGCCCTCGGTGGGGACAGTAGACTCGCCGGCAGCGGGAACGGAGGTGGTGGTCTCGCCCTCGGTGGGGACAGTAGACTCGCCGGCAGCGGGAACGGAGGTGGTCTCGCCGGAGGACTCGGAGGTTGTCACAGCAGGAAGAGTGTAGGCAGTGGTCTCGCCGGGAACGGTGTAGGCAGTAGATTCGCCGGGGGCAGTGTAGGCAGTGGACTCGCCGCCAGCGGGGACGGAGGTGGTCTCCTCGCCGACAGGGACGGAGGTGGTGTCCTCACCAACGGGGATGCTGGACGTCTCACCGGGGAAAGCCTCAGAGGTGGTCTCGCCGCCGTGGGGAACGGAGGTGGTCTTGTCACCGCCGTAGGGGAAGGAGGTGGTGTCCTGGCCGACGGGGATGCTGGAGGTCTTGCCGGGGAAAGCAGCGGAGGTGGTGCCGGACACGGGAACAGAGCTGGTGGGGGTGTCGGAGTCGTCACAGTCGAAGTCGACCTTGGGGATCTCGACCTGGCACTTGTCCTTGGGCTTGTCCTGCTTGGGGTAGACGAAAGTGACCTTCTTGGAGCCACCGCACTGGGTGTTCTCGATGCTGGTGCCCTGCTTGGAGCAGTCGGCAGACTGCTTGCAGGTGGAGCCATCGTCCATCTCGTAGTGGAACTCGAGACGGCAGTCGAACTCGGGCTTGACCTCGAAGGTCTTGACGGAGAACTTGTTGATCTTGCTGCTGGAGCCGCAGCTGAAGGAGGGGGCAGAGGCGACATCGGAACCACAGCTACCAGAGATGGTCTTTCCGAAAGTGCGACGACCAAGGCCGCGCTTGGAGAAGTCTTGGGCGCAGGTCCAGCCGCTGAAATCAAAGTCGTTGTACTTGTCGAAGTTACCGACGGAGAGATCGTCCCAAGACCATCCAGTCTTCTGGCTTTCGTCGCAAGTGTTGCTGCAGCTAGCGGGGGTGCCGTACTTCTTGGCGTTCTTCCAGTTGCCAAAAGTAGCGTTGACCTCGCCAAGGCTGGCGGCAAGCGCCAGCATGGCAAATGAAACCTTCATGGTTAAAGAGAGACGGTTGAAATAGTAGTGGTTGTTGTTGTTGATGCAGTAGCGAGTGTGCAGTTAGATGAGTGTACAAGGAGAATGTAATTAAGAGACTGGATCAAAGGAAGCGAATGACTTTGATACCAAAAGAAAAGAGATGAGATGCTTGAGAGATAGGGAAAAAAAGAAAGGAACTGAGTGTGATGAGGTAGGAAAGAAGAGAGTAATTGGGAGGGTATGAGAAGCTCCTATATACCCAAGCCGCTGAGTCCAGCAAACGATACGAGAGAGGCGAGTTGGTCAGTCCGTCTGCCTGCCTGCCATTACCCGCAGAACAAAGACCGGCCACCGGCATCTGGAGCCAAGGAGCAAGGAGGGACCCCCGTCGGCTGTGGGTGGGGATGGCATTGTCGATGCAAACCCTTGTCCACAGAGGGCTCCTGAGCCGTGCATCCGTCCAAGCTCTCCGGTGAGGTGGTGTTGGAGTCTTGAGCTGGGCGGCTCCAACGACGACGTCGAGCCAGGATCTCAAGCGACAGGGTTGAGGGCGGCAGGGCCTGGCGCAAGGATGGAGGTTCCGCCCAGATGACCAGGGGGTTCCGACAAGCGGTTGCGGCGAGACTCCAGAGCCAGGCGATTTGGTTGAGGTGCAGCGAGAGGCCCAGGGGGGCGCGCCTAGCTCCCGCATGTGGTGAAGGCGCTCTGGAGCCATGGATGGCTGCTGGATGGACTGATAGACTGATGGACTGATGGACTGATGGACTGGGCGCCCTCGCACCACCGTGGACGGAACAATTGTCGACAGCCAATGCAAAGCGTGTTCCTGGCCATGGGGCAAAAGACTCCTTTCACGCTTCGAGGCCTATTGTGCAGCCTCCCCGTTCCTTTCGGCTGGCTCGGTCTTTGTTTATGCTTGTTCATGCTTAATCGAGAGTAGGTCCAGTTATGCCCTGCCGCGTCTCGGCGAGTGATGGATGGATGCCCTGTCCTCGTCAGTACGGCGGTTTGGTCATGCTATTGGCGATGCGGGGCTGGCCAATCGTGAGTTGTCCCCTTTACTTACCACCATGGGGGAAGCAGCCCCGAGGCCAGGAGTCTGATGGCTGGGAGCTGACACTCCGAGGCTTCAGGCGTGGTGAATGGGCCATCAACGACATTACCGCCGCTAGAGCATGTGCTAAGTTTGGAAATCAGCCCCATGATGCGCTGATGCTCGATGCGTCGATGCGTCGATGCGTCGATGCGTGTCCGTAGCCTAGACCTAGATGCGCAGATGGATCAGCCTCCAATGGTCCGTCGCTTCTTTGATCGGCAAGCCAGTTATGCCTAGTTGCCCACCAGCACCAGCGCAGAGCCGCCGTGGATGCCGTGCGTCTGTCTCTCCAGCAGACTCCCTCACCACTCACCGCCGTAGCTGCACCGTCGCCGCTGCACCCCGCTGCCATCAACTGGAGGCCACCGTAGGTAGCGTGGAACAAAGAACGGACAAAGCATGGGACGCAGTGTAGTATCGCCGGCCTGCGTCGGTGATAGTGGAGGGAGGGGTCCGTTGACAGGCTTTGCTAGAGCCAGCCTGACGCCAGAAGGCAGGTCCTCGTAAGGATTGCCACGGTGGGCTCTAAGCCTCAGGCATCTACGGTCTCTGGGAAGAGGAAGGCACTATGATGGGACGGGATGCGAGGCGAGGCAGGCAGGCAGGCAATCTGCTTGCTGGGCGGATGCCTCTTCTCTTCTCTTCTCTTCCATGCTTGCCCGTCTCCTTGCTGGGCTGTTTACATCCATCCGTTTGCCTCCACGCTTGCAACCAACCTTCCAGCCTGGCCTCGCAGGCTTCCAGAGCACCTTGGCCTTCCGGGTTGTTTTGCCCGGGCTGCCTCCATCGAGTCCGGGGCCCATGGGAAAGCTCCGTGCCACCGTTGCCTGAGGGCCTCCATCACATCCCACATTGCACCCATCCCGAATTCTATTCTATGAATACACACACACTCTCTCTCTCTCTCTCTCTCTCTCTCTCTCTCTCTCTCTCTCTCTCTCTCTCTCTCTCTCTCTCTCTCTCTCTCTCTCTCTCTCTCTCTCTCTCTCTCTCTCTCTCTCTCTCTCTCTCTCTCTCTCTCTCTCTCTCTCTCTCTCTCTCTCTCTCTCTCTCTCTCTCTCTCTCTCTCTCTCTCTCTCTCTCTCTCTCTCTCTCTCTCTCTCTCTCTCTCTCTCTCTCTCTCTCTCTCTCTCTCTCTCTCTCTCTCAGAAAAGCCGTCCGTACCCAGCACATCCAAAGGAACGCCTAGACAAAAGAAGCAAGGACCCTTGCCCGGAACGTTGAAACGCTCAGCCACCTTATCCCGGCGCGTTAAGAGATTCTTTCGGCATCACCCCTACCCCCTACCCTTCCTGCAGGTACGGTGGCCCCCTCGCCAACCGATTTGCCCAGCGCTTGCAGGGACACACCCCGGCGGCTGCTGTTTCGGGCGCTACCACCCCTAAAGGACCCCCTAGCAGGCTAACAGCTTCAGGGCGGCGCTATGATCTGTGGCGGTCGCCGCCTCCCCCGTTGCCCCAGACTGCCACCACCACCACCACCACCACCACCACCACCACCAAGCCACCGGGGGCCGAGGAGGATCCTGGCAAGCGGCGGATAGGTTGGGACGGTGCCTCAGTGCCACCAGAGCAAACCTCAAACGTTGATCGCCGCTGGGCGTTCCAGAGCCCGGTAACCCCTTGGGCATGGACTTTTTGCCTCGTCCGTCAGGGAGGCCTGAAGCTTCTCTCCGGCGTTGCGCTCTGTCTTTGGATCCGCACATACGAATGGGCTCTTCGTCACTTGTCTATCTGCACCCAGGTCAATACCACGCCGTTGATATTGCCCTCGTGGAGATGAACCCCGTACCAACAAATCCACCAGCAAAGCAACTTCTCCAAGCAAACGGCAATGCTACGTAATACACCGTCCACGGCCCAAGGCGACGGGAAACATGGGGCCTTTCCTATTCTCGCCATGCCACCGCCCCTCGCCGTCTCGATCCAGAGGTAGCGCCGTTCCATCTCGTCACCGTAACCACCGGCCGCGTCCCCGCCGTGGATGGACAGTGGATGGTCGATGACGGGTTAGGGGATCTAAGCCAAGGGGGAGGGGGATAAGCGGAAGTCGGCCGTACACGTACGGCAGCACACGAGCTGCCGTGAACAGATACTGGCCAGCATGTGTCCAGCATTGCTGCATTGGCATCGCCTGACTGACTGGGTTTCCACGACCTGGTCCCGATGCCCTTCCAGTCGATAGTTTCGTTCCTCGACATGAGCTGCAAATCTCGCCTCAATCGCTGCCCGGCCGTTAATCAATCTCCGAGCCGGCTTTCATCACCGACTTAGACTACAGAGAATCGCCGTGTCTAAGAATACGCGCCGACAGCTCCAGACAGGGCGCTTACTTGGGCGTCTGTCGCTGTGCTGAGTAGCCTTTTGGTGGCGCTGCTTGGGCGACGCGCCGTTGTTCGGCAGCCGCGGATCGATCGACGACAGCTTCAACGTTAGCAAGTCCGGGAGGGGAGGGTCTGAGTGGAGATGCCACAAGCCACATCGTCGTTGGCGCGTTGGTGAAGCATTAAAGCAAAATAGAGGGTCGAAGGGGGAAAAAAGCGTCGATGCCATCCATGCTTGTCTCTGTCTGTGGTAGGGGGGTTCCTTTTTTTAGACGCAGCGGCACACTGACCACCTCCGACCACTCACAGTCTCGCTGGACCTGATCCCCGGGGGGGTCGTCTTTGGCGGTGCGGCTTGTTTCAACATCAGGGCATCCAATCGGCGTCCGCGGGGAGAGCGACATGAGACCGAAACAGAGGATCCCCCCTGCTAGGATACGGCTTAGGCCAATCGATCCCCATCCGCCACCGTTGTTGCCCGAGTTTGTCTCAGAAGAGAACTTGTCGAGCGGTTGGCCAGTCTCGATTGGGACTGTGTCGAGGGAATCCACTCAATCCAGAAGACTTCTGGGCCAGAGGATTGTCTTTGGGTTGAACACGGCGTTTATCCCATGTCATCATGGCTACGACGGATGCACTCTGCTGGTTGAATTACTTGTAAGCCACTAACCACGGCGATATCCAACCGCCAGAACAGGACAACTTGAGACAGGTGGCAGCGCGATGACACTCGATGACACATAACGAACCCAAGCAAGACGACTTTCAATTCTGATTGTCTCTGTTTAGAACCATTACCTGCATTCGTCCATCTCCAAATGGCCTATAACCTACCCTACACGGCCCAACTTTGGTACGATGCAATCACCTCCCACGAGAACCTTGAATCCTCCTCCTCGCCATGTATGTGTGCACTGCAGTTTCAATGGAAATCTATCACCCGTCGAAACAAAAGACGGAGCTGAATCTTCTGCGCTCCAGCCTCCATTCTCCATCCCTCCATTGCCTGTTCTTTTTCCGTCTCCCTCACCTGAATCTGGTGACGCGAGCCGTTTGCCTCCCCCCCCCCCCCTCGCCCACNCCCCCCCGTCCACGACCGTGAGCGATCAACCATCCCCTGTCTAATTTCCCAATCGCGCCCAATGCCACCACACGTCAATGACGCTGTGACCAATTTGCCCTTTGTTCCACACTGCTCCTTCCAGAAGCGCGGGATCCACCAAAGTGCAGCATCTAATTGTCCCACCAGCCATTTCGTCTTGTGATACATGATCGTGCGGCCAAAGCAGCCAACAAGCCGGGCTGGGGAACCGTCAGGACCGAGCCAGGTCATGGCGTCCTGGGGCAGCCAAGAAGAAGAAGAAAAAAAGGAAGAAGAATGGTACCTGGTATAATCAACCCAGTGTGACTGTGACTGTTTCCTCCCCGTTGCAACCCTGTCGGTGATGGCTCATAGCCCAGGCAATCCTTTTCGGATTCTGGTCCGGGCGGCCACAGGGGGGTCTTTGCCCAGGGTCTTTGCCAGTGTCTGCTTTTTTTTTTCGAGCCCTTTTGTTTATTGCCGAGTTCGCGTGTTCTAGGCTCGCTCGCTCCCCTGAGAGCCAAGGCCCAGAAGTCTGTTGGCTGCTTCCCATTCCCCTATACCAGGGGGGGAACGAGTTCCCTGCCAGGGAGGGACGCATGCCAAGTTGCTGGCCGGCTGCTGCGCTCTGGGTACCTGCAGATGTCCACCTGGGCGTGGCCCGCACCGCCGGTTGTGCGCCTATTTCGGTACCAACACCTCAATCTCATGACTACTACTACAAGGTGTACGCCCCCGCACATCAACACCCTACTGGTGCTGCCTATGCCTCTGTACATTGGGCTATAGGACCTCTTCCGAGAGGTATGCTCACTCTAGGATTCGCAACCCGCTTTATACTACTATCTTGTGATAGTACTCTTCCGGGGGACCTTCCACAGGCGGATCAGCAGGTCTTGAACCCTAGCTTCTGGAGTTTAGAATACGTAGGGACCAAGTAGCTAATATACTAATAGCACTGTTAGGAATTGAACCTAACCCTCACTATGTACCTCAATCTCACTTGGGGGGGGGGGGACACCACAGGGCACCCGGTGCGCCGGGGTCGGAGGATACTTGATCCGCGCATCGAACCGGGATCGAGAAATTCTTGCCAAGTGTTGCCATCATGGCCGAGAATCCAGCCGCCAGCTCGACAATGACCCCACGCCGCCGGTAACGCCGGATTTCGAACCTCTGCACACGGCTCTCCTGGCTCGATTCCCGATTCCCGATTCCCGATTCCTTCACAGCCTGACCAGCCGCAATGCCCTCCTCCGTCGCAATGGGCCCCGCGGCGGCCCGCCTCCTACGTCCCGGCGCCCTCTCCCCGGTGAGCGTCCGCAAGTGTCTTGTGGGAAACGTGGGCGCCCAATTCACCCGCTCGGCGTCGATGCCCTCGCGGGGACAGATGATTCGTGAGATGGAGAAGACGGCTCGCGAGGGAGCTAAGAAGACGGATCAGGAGACCATGTCGCAGATCCAGAAGAGGGCCAACGACGAGTACTTTCGCTCTGGAGGCGGACCTTTGTTTCCTGGTGAGTGGTTGTCTGCCTGATGTGCAATTGATGTATACGGCGATGCTCTGCCCCGTTACGCCATTGATGTACAACGGCGTGGAGACAGTGATGCTCTGTATGCCTAGGCCTTGACTGATTGGTTGTGTCTTAGGCACCTTTGTTCCCCTCCCCGTCTCCCGATACCCTCGAAACCCCCGCGACTTCCTCACCTACGCGTGGTACCGTGTTTTCCAATGGGGGATTGAGACAATGTCGGTGCTCAACTTCAAGCTCAAATCGATGCCCAGCTGGACGACGCGGCCAAAGTGGAAGGCGGCGCGTGGCAAGATTGCACCGACGGCAAAGGTCATGTACACGGAGATGCTGGCTGCGTTTGCGGCGGGCGACAAGGCCACCATCAACAACATCTGCCTGGGCAACTTCTCCAAGAAGCTCACGGCGGCCATCGACCGGCGCAAACCCGGCGAGCGCACGTCGTTTGAGCTCGTCAGCTTCAACAAGGGACTCTTCTACCCCCGGGTGGTGGCGCACCAGGTGCACAACGTCAACCCGCACGACAAAGACATGTTTACGGAGCAGGCGGTGGTGGCGATTTGCTCGACGCAAAAGGCTTCCCGGTACAAGGCCTCGAGCGGCGAGCTGATGCCCGGCAGCACCCGAGTGCAGCAGAAGGTGGAGCACGTGGTTCTGTCACGGCAGGTCAGCGAGACGACGTACCAGTCTGGGCCGTGGAGGATATGGGGCACTGTGCCGGTGACGACGATGGACGGCTACAAGGAGGAGCAGGAGTGGATCCGTCGCGAGCAGGCAAAGCGTGCGGGATGGGAAGAGCCTTTGCAGAAGAAGTAATGTCGTGTAACTGCTAAGCTGGGACGCAGACTGGACGGAATGGAATGTATATTTGGTTGTACGACGATTGCATGTTGTACTATAGAATACGAATGAAAAGGTTTAGAAACCCCGTTCCCCAGCTCCGAGTGTGCACAGGGACCATCGACTGCATGGGGACCCCTCCTCCAGTCCCCCCAACTCTACAGTCCCCCCAACTCTGCAGTCCCCCCACCACCATGGCTTCCCAACACCCAACACCCCGACTTGGCCCTCTTCCCTCTTCCCTCCTCCTCACACATCTCTCAACTCTTCCCTCCTCCTCACACATCTCTCAACTCATCACCAAAACCCAACTCGTCATTCATTCCCATCATGGCTGTCCGAAACCCCCAACTCGCTCGAAGGCCGCTCAAGTGGTTCCTCCCGCTGCTGCTCCAGTACATCATCTTCGATTTCCTGCTGCCGGGAGCACCGTCCGACGAAACACGCCAAAGTTACCGGTCCGACGATGCCAGAGACACCGTTGCCGCCGTGTGGTGCCGCATCAAGAAGCATCTCAGCCTCAGCAACGAGACGTTTTACCTGCCTACCTTCGACAACCTTGAAGACGACGCCCCGTATTTCTTCCACGTCTTCGAGCACCGCTTCCCCGACAGCTCGACTCCCCAAGACGAGTGTCCCGCCGAACTCGCCGACCTGCTCAAGGCCGTGAGCCAGCGCCGCGAATGCGACAAGGAGATGCTCGGTTCCGTCGTCGACGCGGCTACGTGGCTTGGCCAACATGGTCGTTGGCCCGGCGGCACCATCCTCGCCGAACTGGCTGAATGGGTGAAGGATGTAGCGCCCCGGGACGCCGACATGTAGTGGCCACAAGATTCGAACAACCTTGGGTACTGAAACATGAATGTAGAGTGCTCATGGGCTTTGATAGACAAAGTGTGTTTCGTTTTCGTTTTCGTTCGTATCGTGTTGTTCTATGAAACTGTTGATGAGGCCAACTGCGGCGGTTATCTACCTAGGATGACACACTCTACCCACGTATGCGTCATTGGCCACAGCGCCAAAGGAAATTCCAAGCTTCCGCCAGCCACGATGCTTCCATGACCAAACCCATCTCCTCCATGCTGGGTCGCTCGTCGTCGCACTTCAGCTATCCATCAGCACCTAGGATGCTGCATTGGAGCGGTGAGGTGTTGCTGTGGGTGTCTGAAGCACAGAAGCCATCGTGGGCTCTGGGCTTCTGACGGGGATTTTGAGGTCGCAGGCGCAGGTGGCCGTTGGGGGATTTGCAAGACGAAGCTCAACACTCGAGGGGTCCCTAGGCGCTGCTGAGGTGTTGGAGCGCGTTCCCAGCACCAGAAGTCCCACTAGCTTTAAACACAATAGGCTTTCCCGACTGTCTTCTTCAAGCAGATACCTATACCCGGAATTCACCTATAAATACCGCCCTTGCCATCGCAATATCCTGATCAAAGGCTCGGGCGCGCTGAGTTCGCTTATGCAAGCCCTCTGATTTGTCCCTGCCATCGTCTCCATGTCTTCTCGCTCGCTTGTTAGGCACCAACGGTTCCAAAGGAAGTCGAGGCAGCTTCAACAACGCAGCCCGTTCAAAGTCAACCCACATGACTCCATTGGTCTCTGGATTAAACAACATGTTCTCCATACGGGCATCCTTGTGCACCACTCCCTTGCGATGCATTGCCTGTAGCGAGCGAACAGCTGCGTTCTGCAGTGACTTGTTCTCATCACCAAGGTCAGCCTTGTCTAACCTGTTGCCTCCCCATGACAGAAATGTCATGTGTACTACATAAACTCGGAAGTCGTAGTAGTATATCTTGTTCATGGATTGCAGATCGATGGCACCAAGGAACACAGGTATGTTGATGCCTTGAATCTGCCCGAGACGCCTATAAACGGCAGCCTCGTGCTCCAGGTCCTTGATGAAGGCTCGTACAGTACCCTTGCAGACAAAGGTATATCCGTACACAAGCAGCGTTACCTTGAAGAGCACACCGCGGGCGCCTCCCAACTGCAGCGGCGTTATGCCATCATCCAGTGACTGCTTCAGCTGCTTCCGAAGGAGCTGGAGCCATGCGTTGTGATCGACGGGATGGCCATGGGCGTCGGTCACGCAATGCTGCCCAGCATGGAGCTTGACGTTCGGGCAATTGGAATCAAGCAGCTCGCCTCTGACTAGACCGAGGAGGCATCGCTGTGTGCAGTACTGTCGTCCTTGTTCGCCGCCTCCCCGCGGTCGTTGGACCAAGCGCTGACTGCGCCGGGTGCCCTGTCCCCCGTTACTCCTTCGTTCGGTCGGAGAAGGTGTATCGGGGAGATTGGGTGCCGACTCGTCATCAGATGATTCTGGCGATTCTCTCCTCGTCATGTCTCTGGTGGGTTCGTCTTGGCCAGGAGGATAGCGTCTTTCTGCACGAAAGGGGTACGGCGATCGGTCCGCGTCCGAATATGTTGTAGGTGCGTAACTGGAGCCGTCTGGCACTGACCGCTCGTTTGATGGAATTGACCTAAGAGTCGTCTCAAAGTCTTCTGCCCATCTTTTTGAACCTTCAATGGCCATCTGACGTTCCTCTTGCCCATGCCCACGTCGCCCTGAGCCGAGGGCCATCAGGCTGAACGCCAAGCACTGACCGACGGCTGTGCATGACTGAAAGTGGTCTAGGTGTGCTGAAACCTCTGGGCCAGGTTCTGCAAGGTGGTAGTAGAGTGTTTCAGGTTCGTGCCAGTTGACTCTGAGGAAAACCATCGTCTCGCCGGTGGTTAGAACACCATACTCGAGTCCACCTTCAATCATGTAATGATATGTCTGGGTTATTGCGGAAGCCGTCAGCCTCTCTGCGTGATACTGGAAGAGTGCATCTGGATCCACAGAGGTAGGAATGGTTTTTCGATTGACAACGTCTTTGTAGATATCCAGTGGTCGTAGACCGGCGCGAAGATGCGAAGTAGTCAGTTTGTGAGGGGCCTTGTACTCTGTGATATAGATCATGGTGCGCGAGTTCGGAAGGCGAGCGTCCTCGGATCGATACACACAAATCTGATCGGGCCGGAGCTGATCAAGGTCGAATCCATGACCTGGCGTTCTCGGTGGCGTAGATGGGGTCTGCTCGATGACTTCCTCGGAGGCATCGCTGATAGCATGAGGATGATTCTCAAAGACGATGCCATTCCCGAGATCAAATTCATTCTTGGTTGCCTCGACCTCTTTAAGCTGATCCAAGATGCATCGAACTGGATCCTCGACGCTGTTATGTTGAAAGTACTCGAGTGTTTTTTCGTTGGCTACCGGCCGTAGGGAAACTCTTTTGCCTAGCCCAGCCAAGAAGTTCCGGCTCTCAAAGGCACGGCGTTCTGCGGGGAAGGTGGCAAGAAGGGCGCCAAAGGTGATTCTTTGCAACTCGAGAAAGTCCGACCAAGGTCGTAAGTTTGCTGGGCAGAGTTTGTTGCGAGGGTTGGTGATTGAACCCCGGGATGACAGGTCCCGGTTAGTCTCCACGTTCAACCGTGAGAAGACAAGGCTGTGACAGGCTGCGATGTACTCGCTCAGAGTGGTTTGCTGAGTCTGCTCATTGGCTTGGTCGGCACGTTGTTGTTCTTGGTCGGCACGTCGTTGTTCTTGGTCGGCACGTTGTTGCTCTTCGTCGGCGCGTCGTCGTTCGTCTTGTTGATTCCTCTCTGCTTCGTCGGCGCGTCGTCGTTCGTCTTGTTGATTCCTCTCTGCTTCGTCGGCGCGTCGTCGCTCCACATTGGCACGTTCTACAGCCTCTTGCAGGAGCCTCTCCAGTTCCTCGACACTCTTTGGCGTATCCATAACGCAAACCGGTTAGTTCAGGATGGATGTGTTCACAGACTGGGACGTGATTGACTGCCCGGTAAATATGGCTCAGGGGCCTAGCTTGGATCTGGCACGTGATCGAGTCTGAGTTCAGCGGGTCAGTACGAACAGTAAACAGTAAGAGTACAGTAGAGTAGTACAGCCAGCATATCTTTTTTTCTTCTTGAGGTGGTTACGTTTCCCTCCTGGGCCTCTCTTTTCTCAACCTCCTCCACCCTCGCATACTCTGATCGCCTTTCTGACCTTACATCCCCCCAATGCCGTTGTAACATCTCCTTAAGCGTACGGAATGGCCTCTCTTACCCCACAGGAGCTCGAAACGATTGAGCGAAATCCTCTTGGCGACACGCTGATCGCCGTCCGTGAAGCATTGCGCGTAGCGGAACCAAACAGTTCCCGTGATGGGTCCGTGTCAGATGACGGCACAGACTCGCCAGAACGTCCACGGTTATTCGTGGCGGCGATTGACAAACTGTTGTACATTCTTTCGGGCTCTGGTGTTTCTTTCGCACTGGCTTCAAGAACAGGAAGGGACGCTCTTGTGTATGATCTGATCGCGGCTCGCTTCCGCGCACAGCAAGGCGACCTCGAGTACCGGCATTTTCGCCAGCTATCGCATCTCGTGGTAACGAAGGCGTCTGATATCGACATATGGGCTGCCATCATCGCGTTTATCCAAAGCATCTTCCCCTCTACACCGCCGCCGAGCCGACCACCGTCCTTTGACACTCCTATCACGCATTCCTCCGCGTCCCAACAGGGCTTGGAACAGACGCGACGGCAGATCGAACTTCGTGTATTCGAAGAGATTCGCCACTGCACGCACCGAGGTGTCCAAGGGTTTCATGAAAAATACTTCGAGGGCAATATATGGAATCAGCGCGCGAAGCGAGTCTGGCAGAAGGTGCAAGGTCTTTACAGCAAAAGCAAGGCGGAATGGTCCCAACTCTCCAAGGCACCTACAGAGGCTGAGATGTGCGACTTTTGGCTCGATATCCAACAGCAGCACCTAACGAAAGTCAGATCGGCTTTCTTTAGGTCTACTGCGAAGGAGCAAGTGGGGACCGAGTCGCGACGGCAGTTGGACCTGTTCTCGAAGAAAAGGGGAAATAAGGAGCCCGTCAAACACGAATGGAAAGATGTTTTGGTCGTTGGCGAGCTCAAGCAATCCTGCCAAAAATCGAAAGGCTTGTGGCTGCAGATGGGGAGCGCCGTGCGCAACGTGTTTGCGAACCAGCCGACGCGCCTGTTCGTGCACGCCTTTACGCTGACGGGTACGGAGATGGAGTCGTGGGTCTTCGATCGTTCTGGCCCTTACAGTGGCACCACATTTGACATTCATGAGGAACCGGAAAAGTTCATTAGCGTCATGTGCGGCTATCTCATGATGAGCGATGAAGAGCTGGGCTTGGATACCTTCACCACAACAAAAGAAACCAGGCGGTTTGTGACCCTTCCTGAAGCTCGCGGGAAGAACCGGAAGCGCAAGCTTGAGCTTGAACCGGACCCCATCGCTCACCAACGAGCCATCGTCTGCCGCGGCACATCTTGCTTTCTGGCCAAGGCCGCCGGCGCAACCGAGTTCGACAGCGTCGTGAAGTATTCGTGGACTTCCAGCATGCGACCACCAGAGGGTGATCTTCTCAATAAGGCGAACGATCGTGGAGTGAAGGGCATCGCGAAACTGGTGGCCTACCAAGAGGAAGTTACCAGCATCAGCAGGCTGCGTGAAAACCTTGTTTTCTCCACTCCGCATAAGTTTCGCGGCGTGCCGCGCAGTGCCCACACGTCCTTCTCCCTGTCGCAACCGCCGCGCAGCTACTCTTTGAATCAACCTCTGGGCCTCAGCACTGTCAGCACTGGATCCGGGAAGAGGAAATCTACAGGTGGATCGAGTCATGCGTCCAAAAGGTCCCGGTCGAGCAGCCAGCTAGCCGAGGCCGAGCGCAGAGAAGGTGAGGCTACATACCCCGTGCAGGAACCGCGAGGTACCAGTCTCGTACAGGAAACCACAAGGCCGTATGACAACCGCGTTCTCCGCGTCCTGGCTATCTCTCCCGCCGGGCGGTCCATCAGCCAGTTCAGGTCCGTGACCGAGCTCCTCGAAGGCCTTCGAGATGCCATCAAGGTGCATCGGTCGCTGTATACGGACGGCGGAATTCTGCACCGCGATATCTCGGAGAACAACATCATCATTACGGACCCTGGGAGAGCGGACGGCTTCCGAGGCATGCTTATCGACTTGGATCTGGCCAAAGAAGAAGGCAAAGGCCCTAGTGGGGCGCGCCATCGGACCGGAACGATGGAGTTCATGGCGATCGAGGTACTCATGGGAGTTTCGCACACATATCGTCATGACCTCGAAGCATTCTTCTACGTTCTACTGTGGCTCTGTGCTCGTAGAGCTTGGGCGCTACCGGGCGTATCGGGCCGGCCAATGAAGAGCAGGCTCTCGCGATGGTATACTGGAGACTATGAAGATATTGCGCAGTCTAAGCGTGGTGATATGGACAAGAATGGACTCGAACTCGTTCTTAGGGAGTTCCCAGGTAGCTTTGACTGCGTCAAGCATTTGTGCAGGGTGTTGAGGGACGTATTGTTTCCATATCAAGATGGTCTCTTCATTGGCACTCCGCAGGACTCGAGGATACTCTATGATCGGATCGATCAGGCGTTTGAGGTAGCTATAGCCGATATTTGACAGTCTAGACATCATGGGGTCATTTGTGGTGGATACAGAAGCCATCTAATTGACTGCACAAGTGAAAAACACTGACTGCATCTTGCGTGATTGCGCAAAATGCTATTTGTGAGTTAGGCACAACAGTAACTGAAAAAGCCAGAAGATAAAAGTGATTGTATAGAACGCACCCGGGAGCATCGGCTGAAGCACACGCTCTCCGCCTCCCGCATGCCACGACCAAAGCCTCATGATCCTGCCGCTACCTTGGAATCCAACTGGACACCAAGCTCCGGTGGGATCAACACGGCGAGAAGATAGAAGCAGCAGCCACGAAGAGACTGTCAGCGCTGTCGGCCTTGGCCTCATCAACATGGGGCACAGGCATGGTCAATCTTTGACTATCGGGCCATGATTGTGCCACAGAGGACGTACGGTTGCTCTGTATAGCATATACCAGGCACCGGACGATCAGGCAGAGGAGGCCTAACGATTGGTACCATCCAGAGGATGCGACAGCGAGCAGCGGAAATTATTACTGGTGTATTCGGCACAACAGCAGGGGTCGCGATCGATGTCGAAGTGCACCTACTTCCGGCAATCAGTGGCGGAGGTGATGATGATGGTGACTGTAGTGTTGATAGTAGTAGTAGTAGTAGTAGTAGTAGTAGTAGTGGTAGTGGTAATGGTAATGGTCAAAGTAGTCGTGACGGGTTTGGTGGAGCCCTCGTGACCCTGCGCAGACCTCGTTCCTCTTTCACAAGTCTTGCACGGGACAGCGAGCTCCGTCTCTCTTCTTCCGTCCGTCTTTGTCCCGCCATCTTGCGTCTCGCAGCGGCCGTCGCTATCTGCCCCTCCTCGTCACCTTGAATGCCCCGATTCATGCCCAGCATGGCACACCTCGACCTCTTTGACTGACGATGACGACAGCTACTGCACAGACACCAGAAAGCAACTTGACCGGATCGAGGAGTAATGGACGTTGTAAGCCTTTCTCTCTCCCTCATCCCTAACGCTCCGCCCTCCTGTCTAGGCCCTAACTGACCATGCCTGATCTCTCAGCTTCTGCACCAAAGTCCTCACGCGCGAGCCGAAGGAACGCTTTCAATCGCTATCTGTCGGGAGACTCCGGCAGTTCTTCGAATGGCAGCTCAACCAGAAGGTTGGAAAGGGTGGCCGGAAGAACAAGGGCACCAAGAAGAAGAGCTCTCTCTGGGGACGGACTGGAAGCAGTTCCGGCCGGTGTACGAGAGGGCTACGGATGAAAAGCTCGACACCCTAAGCTGAACCGTAGGATGCACAAGGTGAGTCGCCTGGCGTGACGGCATGACGGCATGACGGCATGACGGCATGACGGACGGGGCGCCTCGCTGACATACGGGTCGTGCTGTCGAGAGACCCCGAGGGCGGGCTGCACAACATGATTCCGCTCCCCGAGACCATGTTCGATCCCGTCGCTGCTTCTCAGCCACCACGTCTTTCTCCTGGGCATCCTCTTCCGACACGGCGCGTTCCGGGAGCTCGAGCTCGTCTCGCCCCGGCAGCTGGACAGCCTCGACATCTTCTTCTTCGTCGAGTTTGGCCCGCCTCCAGAGCAGCCCGAAAGTGGCACTTCAGGTCGGGAGAGATGGGTGGTGAGAATACCGTTGGCACCATGTCTCGCCTTTGGCGGACGCAGCAAGCTGGAGAGTGAGGTGGCTGCTATGCGGCAAGTTCTGGTCGAGTGCATGTTCACGATAGGTCTCTAATGGGTTCAATAGCTATATCGCCGCCAATACGGACATTCCGATCCCAAAAATTCATGCTTACGCCATCAGAGATGACTCGGATCCTATATCTTCGTTCATCATCCTTGAATACATTAGCGGCGAGAAGCTTTCCTGGGCCCGGCTAAACTCTCTTTCCCCTGCAGACCGAGAGAGCCTTCACACCTCGATCGCTGACATCTATATTCAGCTGAGAAGGCTCGAATTTCCCTCTATTGGATGCTTGACACCTGGCCCAGATGGTATTCGAGTTGGCAAGAAAACGATGTCCATTGACATCAACATGCAGGAGCTCGAGGGCCTACATCCGTCAAAGATCCAAGACTCCTCTCCGGATAAGTCGTCTGCGAATGAGCATATTGAGACACTCCTTCAGATTGCCGAGAATGCACTGATAAAAGGAAGAAGCAGCATCACTGATGAACGAGGACCAGAATATCTGTACCATATGTCCATCTTCCGTCAGTATGCGCAGGAATGGGTCAATCCTAGCCTTGACAAGGGACCATTTGTGTTGGTCCATGGTGACTTCGAGCCGCAGAACCTGATTATGACCAAGGACTGCAAGATTGCTGCCGTCATAGATTGGGAATGGAGTCGTGTTGTCCCTGTCCAGCTATTCCACCCCCCATTGTGGCTCATGGAGTTTGATGCCACTCATCTGGCATGGAAAACGGTATACGACGCACGACTAAGAACAACATTCTGGAGTTTCAATAACGTCGTCAGGAAACAGGAGATGGCGAGATATGGGCAACAGATGCTGTATCAAGAGTGGGAGAAGAGAGGAAAGGGGGGGCGGGTTCCTTGTGGCCAATGCCTTGATGAACTGGACTGATATTGACTATGTGTCCTATCAGTATATCAACGAGCAATGTTATAGGGGATGGGATGACTTGCAGAGTCGCGTTGGGGCATTCATGGAGCAAGACCCATCTCGGCGCCGCCTGGTTGAGCGAAGGTATCTTGAGGGACAGGCCTACCTGGCTGAACTAAGCTCACGGCAGGACAAAGGGGCTGAAAGGGATCGGGGGCTCGAAGAATTGCCTCAGGGTAGGGCAAAGGAACCGGAAGGGCCTTGCAAAGAGAGAATGCAATGCTGGTTGGAGGGGTCCCGGTGCGGGTGATTGAGGAGGTTGGAACTGCAGAGGTGTTGTGTCGGGTGCACGAGATGCGATGCAGAGCTGGGCAGAGCTGGAGGTTCCCCGTGCACGCCTTGGAGGTTAGACGGGTCCTCGTGCACCGGGGGGACTGCACAGCTCACACCTCTATAGCCCCAACACACCTCTGTCACCTCGCTCGCACCATCGTTGCTCGTCATGGACGAATATGACTCTAGCTCTTATAAAATCGAGGTAAGCTGTTTCTCGAGTTACTAAGAGTTATACTACTTATCTTTCCTCTATTAGTTTAGTTTTAGCTATAGCTAATTAATAGCTATTAGATATTATAATAACTATAGTTATCTCTATATACTTTATCTTACTTTCTAGTATAATCTATTTATCTAAATAGTATATTAACTTTTCTTATAACTCTTTTAAATACTTTAGAGTCTAATTAGATCTTTATACTTTAGCTAGCTTCTACTAATAAGCTATAAGGAGCTAGCTAAGGATCTACTATAAGCTTACTATAGGAAGCTATAAGGTCCTAGCTCTTTATAAGCTATTATATAGTAAAGGTTTAATAATATAACTTACTAGATTTATTAATCTTTTAGCTTAATAGCTAAAAGGTTATTATAGATTAGATATACTATCCTAACTCTTTATATAAGCTTAATTCTAAAAAAACTAAAGCTAAGCTAGAATAATAAATTTAAGTATAAAAAGTATATATATAAGAAGCTATAAGATTTATAAGGATTTATAATACTATTTTTCTATAGTAAAAACTATTATAAAGATACTTAAGCTTTAATTCTCTCTAAAGTAAATAGAGTTAAACTATTTAACTAGAAAAACTATTTATTACTTATAGACTTTTAAGACTAAGCTAATATTACCTTTAATATATTATATACTAAAGGGGTTATATATAGTAATATTAAACTTAATAATCTTCTTATTAAAAAGAATAAAATTATACTAGTTAACCTTAAATTAATATAAAAGCTTAAAGATATAGATTATTTCTTTAATTTATATATTAATAATAGTATTAAATTATATAATATATAGGATAAATATTTAGTTAATATAAATAGTAAGTATCTTAGATTAATCTAATCTAATATTATTAAATTAGAATATATAAAGAGTAACTTTAAGGGAGGTTATATAGAACTAGCGAATATTCACTAAGGGGTAGCTAAAGAGGAAGGTAGTTACCCCTAGTAGAGAGCCTAAGAGCCCTACTTTTAGGACTATATTATAATCCTGACAAATAGTCAAAAGGGATAAGACAGAGAGAATATATACACATAAGATATATATATCTAAGTAATCTAAGTAGTATATAAGCCTTTTAATAATTATACTCCTAGTAGAGACTAACTATAAGTAGTAGTAGAATAAGCTCTAGTAGCTAGTAAGAGCTATTAGTTAGGCTAAGACTACTAAAGCTAATAATTAAGATATAAAAGTAATCTATAGTAATAAGGCTTAGATAAGGGTACTATTAGAGCTATTATAGAAGACTAAGGAAGTATAACTAGAAAGGAGGAAATTAGGCTTAATAAGATAAGTAGAAGGTTTAGGGGGTTCTACTAGAAAAAAGTCTATATGTTAGACCTAAAGAAAACCTAGAATCAGGAAAGTTAAAACAAAAGCTTTTCTGCATGCTGTTTTTCAACATGGTGGCCGCGCTTGACAAGATCGACTGGCTCATCCGGATCCCAGTACCCATTGTGACGAAGCTATCCAACCGTCAAGACCACCGAAGGGTTGATTTAGGTACTTATACCAACCTTGAAGTTGTAGCAAAGCGCATACTCATCATCCAATTGCTTTGCCTAAAACTCTTCAGTTTCGAGGGCAGAGTCGTCCCTGGCTTCCTGCTCCAAGAAGTTCAATTCTTGGTTTCTAGTTTCGTTCCGGACCAGCTGAAAACCGCACTCGCCCAGAACATAACCCGGTTACGTTTTCTCGAACTCCAGCCCTGGGGTGAATACGAATTGTCTCCTACCTTTTAGCTCTAACAAGTCTCACACTAACACATTATAGCCGACGCCAACGATGACCAAGGCTGACTGCCCCAAATGCTGCGGAGATGGTATTCTCAAGGAGAAGGTCGAGGAGTGGGTAGATGTTCCCTGCGGTTGTGGTGGTAACCGAAACTGCCGACTGTGAGGATGATGGGTTCAAGAGTGAATGGCGGATAAGGATCGAGTGTATAGATTTGTGACTGTTAGTTGTGTTGATATTAACTAAATCACGCTCTTGGTTGGTTTTTGAACATCCGCTCCAATCGCGCTTTTCAGGTTTTGTGCCAAATCTGAATACAACACAACTTGGTTTATCCTTTCAAATGACGGGCCCTCTTCGGCCTCTACGGTTAGGAATAGACTTGCCTAATACATAGCCACTCGCTAGGATACACTCCTATAAAGGTTAGTGGAGGATCATTCAAGAGGGAATTAATTGTCCGCTATATGGTAGAAAGACATGCGTGCTTAAGCAAACGATTCATGTTTTCTTCCTAGTAGGACTCCCAAGGCAACGAGGCGGCTTGAATAAGTAGTTCACAGAAATAGCTCCTGTGCCAGCCGCCGCCACCTTTATTATTCTTGTTTCGGCCCTGGCTTCTTTTGACCTCACTACCAGCCGCTTATTACTTCTGTTCTCCTTCAATTTCCCTCCGTCTCTCCCTGTTACATTTCGGTGGCGGCTTCTAGAGCGTCCAATGCGGCCTTGACTTGCTGGGTCTTGATAATTGCAGTCAAATATTCACCAGTATCACCAAAACCCTCTATGCTGCTGAGATTGGATTGGAAGAACTCGACATCGAGAAGTAAACTGTAGATAACCATGTTAGAGGGTTCTTGTACAGCTGCTTGGCGTTATGCAACTTAATCATAGGTGAATGATGCATCTTACCTGTCTCGGCCCAGTTCCGTTATGAGACCAATCTCCTGGAAAGCTTCGCCGAGCTGGACCTTGTAGCTGAGAAAGACCGGGACCATGACCATACGCACGATTTCTTTTGGCATTGTCTTGCTCAGAATGCGGTGCAACGACGTCGTGTCTTTGGCCAATGCCACCATGTAGGGATGTACGCCCTTCTGTCCATTGCCCCAGTCAATATTCTTCAAAGCCTTGACGTGTGAGCCCGCCAGGCGACTCATAATTTCGACCAATTTGTTATGCATGCGATTCTGGTGCTCTTGGTAGAGACGTTTGACCTCGTCAAACTCCACGATACGCAAGGCAGTCGCACCACGCCCAGGATAGCGCCGAGCAAACTCACGGATGTGGCTGATCAGGGTTGCAATGAATTCCAACGCTTGCGATGCAAGGGCAAGGTGCTTGGAGGTGATGTTCTTCAATCCTGCGGACTCTCTGGCCCCTGCATCCAAGACAAGTCGTGTGCAGCATGCGATGAAATGACGGAGATAGGAGACCAATGAAGTCGAGATTTCGGCAGCCATCGATGGCATGCCCGACATCAATTGCAAGAAGTGGGACAAGCCGTTCATGCAGAGAATTGCAGAGTTGGGAAGCACAAACACCTGCTCGCCAATGCACGCTCTCCTCTTGCTCTTGGCTTTGCTGTCGCTGCTTGTGGGTTGGGGATCACCAACGTCGCTGGACTCAGGATTGCCATCGGAACATGGAATCCAAATCTTCAGACCTTCAGACCATTCTGCTGGATCTGTTGTACTGCAGGACAGAATCCGGTTCAGCTCGGCCGTGTCGTTTTCTGCAAAGTCCCTTGCTTCCCATTGATCGGATTCCATGCCCTGGGTAAGTGTTTGCGTTTCCGCCTCGCCGTGCTGTTGGATAAAGTCTTCGATCTGCCTATTGATAATCGTTTTGAGGGCTGTACCGCTCTGCCCAGAAATTGATTCGCACTCGCTGATGAAGCCGAGATTTAAAGAAAAATATCGGAGGAACCAGGCTCGCGGTAGATGCGTACTCTGCTCTGAGCGAACTCGGAGCAGCTTGACAATTCGATCCTGCGTAATATCCACCGCTTCGCCTAAAAGGCGTGGCAGGTCTATCGCTTTGTGGAGTTCTTGTGCCTGGCGTGCGGCGACCGTGGAGTCGTAATCCATTGAGCTAGTAACGTCAAGCAACAGTTTGACTTGTGTTGTTAACCTTCTTAATGTTTCCGTGACACTGACATAAATTTTTATCAGCATCGCTTCAGCATCGCTAGGTTCGAGAGCTCGTAGGTTACGAGCGAGAATGGACGATTTTTGTTGGTGAGACAGCCGTGTTCCCCCTGTCATAGTTGACAATGACACCATTGACTCGTCATCCTCATTATCTGCGCTGGGTAGCGGCTGCCGGACGAGACGGTGAATCTTTTTCAGTACAGCCTCACTATAGGTGGTGGCAACAATCATGGGGTGCTTCGCTCGGTGTAGGCTAGTCAAGGTCTCGAGCAGCTCGGACCGAAGACCGCCGGTTGAGCTCAGGTAGGAGGGAAGGACTGGAGGTTCCTGAGTATAAACGCCTCGAGGCCGCACAAACGCACCGGTCCAGCGTATGAGCACCTCCTGCATGGAGACGGCCTCAACATGGCGCCGAAGGTCACCCACAAGGAGACTCAGACGCTGCATTTCGTAAGCTTTGCCAATGCGGACTCGCAGTGTCGTCAAGTCGTCATGAACGCCCTGCAACGCTGCTGCGCCGCGGAGATCGCGAAGCTGAACGTTCTGTCCGCCGATCCTGCGTGGTGTCTCTGAGAAAGTTTGCTCGCCGGAAATGAGCTTCTCGAGGGACGCGATGCTTTCTAAAGCCTTGTCGAGGTCACCATTGTCGACTAGATAATCGCAGACGGCCACGCCATCCACAATGTATTTTAGTTGCAGGACTGCATCCTGCAACTGATGGAAATTTCGCAATCGTTGTCGCTGTTGGACAAGGTTCCCATGTTCGGCAATGTCTTGATGCAGAACACCGAGCTTGTTTCTCAAAGCCTTGATTCTCTCAACGAAATCGGTGACTTCTGTGTGGATTTCCCGCAGGGAACCCAGTGCAGCTGAGAAGGAGGTGGAGGCCACAGAAATGGAAGATATGAGATACATCTCGACTATGTCAATATACCAAGATAGCTTTTCTTGTAGTATCGCATTGGTTGCTAGGGCTTTTTGTGGGGCCATTGTCCTTGCGTTTGCCAGGTCCTTCTTTTCGTCCAGTGTGCTTGGTCGCGGTGGGACAACCTCGGATCGCTCCGCGACGACGTCAAATGTGCGAGGATTTTCTAGGTGAAAATCTAAGTCGAGATAGACAGCAGGAATGGTCGTCAACGGGGGTAGGCCTTGAGTCGTTCGTCCTGCAACTTCTGAATTCCATCTTTGAACTGGGCTAGAAACTTCAACTTCCATTGGCGGGGATGAAGAGCTTTCTCTTGTAATTGGCAGCCGTTTTCCCGGCTGCAGGTTGCCGTCATGGAGGACGGCAAACTCGCCGGCTTCACCACTTCTTTTCTGGAACATATCTAGCGCTTCGTTCTCGCTGCCTTCCACTCTTCGCAATCGTTCGTAAAGTGCACCGATCTGATGAAGATAGGGCTTGAATTCAGCCGCGTCAACATACTCGATGTTCGTCAATATCACGGGCGGGATGTCGAGTGCGGTTGGAGCTTTGTGGGCGCTTGATGCTGAAGCAGCGGCATGTGGTGGTTGTCCCGTTCGTACAATCGGCGGCTGTAGTAAGGTCGATATTGCTTTCGAGGACGTTAGCGTGTGCATAGAAAACACGAGAAACTGACTCCAGCAAGCCCCATCCTACCATTCCGCCTCGTTTCCAGCACAGCGCTTGGCCAGCTCTCCGACAATCCATCGGGTGAATAGGTGGAGCTTCTCACTGAGCTTCGTCTTTGACGAAAATCCGCGCTTCGGGAAGCGTGTCTTAGGAAACAGTCAAGCAGTCAGTCTCCATGTTCTGCGTAAAAGCCACGGCGGTCATACTTATGCAGAGGCAAGTCCGTTCGACGTGATGGCCTGCTGACCGACTGGTGAGCACCGGAATCCGACATCGCGATGAGTTGGTTGGACAATCAAGGAGCCTCTGAGGATTCGTGATAGCGAGGAGCGCAAATGTGGAGGGATGAACGATTCGCAGGTTCGAATGGGAGTACTGATGGACGCGTTAGTAGTAGTGCGAGAATAGGCTACCATACGCGACCGCGCTTATGTCCTGATCGGCTCGATGTTGACAAAAGAAAGCGGGGTGCTGAAAGTGACTTTGAAAAGTCACTTGTACCCTAGGTACCTAACTGTATAATTCTAGGGTAGATAATTAGATTCCTATCTTCTAAAATTAATAATTAACTAAGGCTAAATTTCTACTAAAATATAAAATAATAGTTAAATTAATCTAAGTATTATCTTTATTTTAAAGATCTATATATAGTATTTAGACTAAAATTAATATCCTTAGGTTAAAAAGTTAATTTAAAGATTACTTTTATTTAATTTATTCTTTTATTAATTATATATATATATAAATTTTATTTAAAAGTATATAGCTTAAGTTAATATTAATAAATATATTATACTTATTATAGCCTAAGTTAAGACTAGGTAGTTATAACTAATAGAATTATTTTAGTATTTACTTTTTCCTTCTTATTATAGTATATAATACCTATATATTAAATAGGCTCTATTTAATATAGTTTAATACTATAAGTATATATATATTAAATAAATACTATTTAATATAACTTAATACTATTTAATTATACTAATTATCTATATATATATATATATTTACTTAGTATATTAAATATAAGCCTTAAGCTCTATAGCTATTAATAATCTTACTTAGTTATATAATAACTTACTATTATATATTACTATTATAACTTATATTACTNAACTTTTTCTAAAAATTCCTAGTTTCTACTTACTATAGCCTTAATCTATCTCTAAAATATATTCTAATACTAGAATTAGAATCCTTATACACAAATTACTCCTAATTCGATAGTATATTAGGGCTATAGTAATAGTACTAATGTACTACTAATAGCTATCGATTCTAGAGCGTATAGCCTTAACTAAAGCTAATATAACCCCTTAGCAGGAATCAGCTAGTACATATAAAGCAAAAGTAATGAACCTACTGTAGAATCGACTAGAATACTAGTAGGTAACCTAGAAACTAAAGCATATAATGCTATTACTGGAATTATTCCTTCTTCTCTTCTTAAATAGGTCTAGACTATAGTTTAGGCCTATACTAATACGTAGGAGATATAGGTATATACCTCTTGTATTAAGGATACCTTATATAACCCTAAAGTAACCCTTAAAGAATAAATTACCTTAAATATTACTATTACCCTAATTACTATTATTAATACTATTCTTACTAGGGCTTTAGACTATAGTAGGGACTAACTCTTATATATATTAATTATAGTATAAAATATTATAACCCTAAGCTATATAAGCCTTAAGTAAACTACTTAAAGCTATATTAAATGTAAAGTTACTATTTATATAAAGAATATATCTCTTAATATTAGTAGCTAAATACTAAAAGATACTATTATAGTAGTAAACTTAGCCTATAGTAATACTAATATTATTATAGCTAGAAAGCTCCTAAGTAGTAATATAGTCCTTATATTCCTTACTATAGATAAGGTATAAGCTAAATATACTAAAGACTAGGTTACTAAGGCCTTTAGTAAGAATATAGCCCTCTCTCCCCTAACTTTTATAGTAATAGTAAAAGGAATCTAACTTATATCTATCCCTAATAATACTAATAAGCTTATTAAAGAAATTAATAAAGCTAACTAGCTAAGAGTCCTCTAAGCAAAAAAGCAGAAGGCTAATTAACTTAGCTCTAATATAAAAGTAAACCTAATCCTATATATTAGCTCTATTAAGAAAGCTAACTACCTCTATAATAATAGCCTACTCTTTAATATATAGCTATATAACTATAAACCTTTTAATAAGGAACTTTAACCTACCTAATACTATAACTACTTTAAGTTTAGATATCTTACCTAAAACTATAAGTTAAACCTAACCTATAGATACTATAGAGGTACTATATACCCTAATAGTAAAGGATACCTAATAGAATATAATAAAATCCTATAAAGTTATATCCTCTATAAAGGGGAGTATCCTACTTAGAGCTAAAACTACCCTATTATAGCTATATACTAGGCCTAAGCTAAAGAAAGCTATCCTAATAGACCTCTTTATTTTTAGGAATATATAGTACCTAAGCCTCTAGGAGGCTAGAGTCTCTTACTCCCTTTAGTAGCCTAGCTTTATATAGCCCTTATACCTAAGAGGCCTAGAAGGCCCTTAGGCTTACTAAATAAACATTAAGTATCTACTAGCTAGTCCCTAACCTAGGCCTATACCCCTACTATACTATCCCTACTATTAATATATATTACTATATCCTTACTATTACCCTCCCCCCCCTAAATTATTAACTAATACTTATACTCTTCTAGAATACTAACTAATAGCTTACTCTTACCTATATTACCTTATAGGCCTATAGTAAATATAATATAATAGTACTTCTTAAGCTAAATAGAAACTCTAAAACTAAGGCTCTAGCTTACCCTAGAAGATATAACTACTATATAATCTACTATAGTAGGTATATAGTGATTTATATTAATAAATAATATAGACCTAAGTTATAGACATTATAAGCTAGGGAAGACTAGGCTAGTATTACCTTTATAAAAACCTAACACTGAATTATAGCTCTCTATAACCCCCTAAATAGTAGAGGTAAATTACTTATACTATAAGCCCTAGCTAGTACTATACTAACTAACTATATACTACTTATTAGTAACTTTAACCTTTACTATTTACTTTAGGATTACTATAGCTAGTTAGACTAAGGTAGTAACTACTTTATTAAGGAAATATAATACCTCTAAGTTAGCTTCCTTATACCTTAAGGTATAGTTACTAGATTAGCCTAAAACTACTATAATAGTACCCTTAACCTAGCTTAGACTACTAAGGCTATTAATATAATATATAAAGGAACTAACTATAACCTAGAAGGATCTAATTACTTCCTATAGTATATCTATATTATAACTATCCTAGAAGAACTAGTACCTAAACTAGACCCTAGATATAATTAGAAGAAGATTAACCTATAGAATACCCTTAATAAAGTAGTAGTCTATCTTTAATAGACCTAAAACATAATAACTTCTATAGAAGTCCTTAATAAGGCTATTAACTAGCTTATAGAATAACTTAAAGTAATTACCTAATTTATAACCCTAAAGCAGAGGAAACCTAGACCCTATTATAATTTATAGTAGAATAGTAAAATTACTAAAGTAACTAATAAGCTTAAATAAGCCTATTATAGAGTATAATATACTAGCTAACTTTTAGACTAGTATACCTTATCTAAAGTATAAGTATAGTAGGATTAGTATACAAAGAATATATAATACTCTTACTAGAGAGAACTCCTTACTAACCTCCTAAGATATAATATATTAAAATTCTAGAAGATAGAAAGATAGGCTAGGCTATATAGTAGTACTATAATAACCCTACTATAGCTCTTACCTCTTACCTAATAAGACTACCTAGAGCTAGTAATACTTTATATAGATAAAACTAAGATCCTTACTAGGAAATTCTTCCCTAAGCCCTAGGCTAATAACTCTAACCTCCTCCCCCTACTTCTACCTAGATTACTTAAACCTAAGTTAGGCCTAATATACCCTAGAATTACTCCTAGTAAGATTAGTAAAGCCCTTAGTAAGATTAGGTTATAGAAAGCCCTAGGTAAAGATAGAATTCCTACTAGCTTCCTTAAAGTATATAGTAAGCTATTTATACTAGTACTTACTAAAATAGTAAATATAAGTATTATAATTAGTTACTTCCTAATCTACTTTTATACTATAATTATTATAGTTATTCTAAAAGCTAATAAGACTTTAGTATAATAATAAACTATATTAGGCTAGTAACTAATCTTCCTACTTAATATTATTAGTAAAATTATTAAAATAGTTATTAGCTAGTATATTATAACTATAGTAAAAGTAAAGGGACTATTACCCTTAGGGTAAATAGGTAATAGGCTAAGGAAATCTATAGAACTTATATTAGTAGTTATTATAGAAGTAGTATATATAGCTTAGAGCTAATATAACCTTATCTTTCTCCTTTAATTTAATTTAAAAGAAGCCTTTAATATAGTAGACTATAGATAACTTATTATAACCCTATAATAGATAGACTTCCCTAGATAGCTCCTATTATAGCTTAGTAGCTATCTTATAGTATAAATAGTATACCTCTAATTTAATAGTTAAATCTTTAACCCTATTAAAGTCTAAGTAGGTATCCCTTAAGGATCCCCCCTATTACCTATACTATTTATTCTCTTTGTTTCTAGCCTTTATAAAGCCTTAAAAAGAGCCCTAAGGATATTAGTTATTAGATTTATAGATAATACTAATATACTTACCTTTAGATATAATATAAAAGAGACCTAAGCTTAACTTAAGACTACCTAGGAAATCTATAATAATTAGGCTAAAACTAATAGAATAATATAGGAACTAGATAAGGTAATACTTATATACTTTACCTAAAAGTATATACTAAACTAGACTTAGATCTAACTTAGGGACCTAATAATTATACTTAAAGAGTTATATAGATTCCTTAGATTCTTTTTATACTAGAAACTACTATAAGGACTATATATTAATTACTTAAAAGGGAAGTTAGACTATTAATATTAAGCTCTTACTATAATTACTATAAGTATATAGAGGGTTAGCCTTAAAGCTACTAGGTTAATCTATATATAAGTTATATAATTAACTATAGTTTATAGTACTAAAGCTTACTATACCCTAATATCCCCTAGGGGAAAGCCTTATAGGATTATATATATACTTATAATAGAATAGACCTAGGCCCTATATATAGTCTTAGGGGCCTATAAAGCTACCTTAGTATACCTACTTAAAACTAAGCTTACTATCCCTTTCCTTAATATCTACCTTAATAAATTAGCTACCTAATTCTATAGTTATACTAAAAGGTAGAATACTATACTACTTATTAGGAATACCTCTATAGTAGCTATAAGGTAGATTTACTATAAATAGTAATAAGGGCTATAGTAGTAACTATAGTAGAAAGTTAAGGATTAGCTCTAAAGCTAGCTCTCTTAAAGTTAAAGTTAAGGTATAAGCCTTTAAACTATTTAAGCCTATACCTTATCTAAATAGACTATAAGGTAGACCTAACTCTAGGATAAGGTAAGAGAGTACTAGGGTATAAATTATCTTAAACTAATAGAAGCCTACCCTCTAGCTAATAAGAAGAAAGTACTATACCTATATTAAGGCTTAGATAAGTACTAAAGTTTAATACTTATATAGCTTAGAATAGGAAAAATCAGGTTAAAGAGCTTTCTCTTCTTAAGATATATACCTAATATACCCTTACTATAATACCTATATAGGACTAGTAAAGAAATACCTAAGTATATTATTATCTTCTACCTAAGATTTATTAAGTAATATAGTTATCTTATAAACCTACTATAGGACTAATATAAGCTTAGAATTTAGCTATTAACCTATAAAATAGCCTAACTACTTACCTATTAGTTTCTTAACCTATACCTTATCCTATATTATAAGCTTACCCTATAGATATATAGTAACTATAATTATAATATAGAAGTAGAATATAAGCTTATAGTATAATTAACCTAAAACTATAGCTACTAGGTAGAAGTAATTTACCCTTATACTAAGTACTTTTAACCCCTCTCTTAGAGAGACTAAATATACCTAGAAAAAAGCTATAAAGGGTAAAGAAACTAGCCTAATTATAATAGCTACCTCCTAATTAAATCCTCTATCTTCCTATTAAGTCCTCTAAGCCTATAGTACTAACCTATAGACCTATCCTATACCTATACCTCTACTACCTACTACCTAATCCTACTCCCTATCCCCTATTTCCTTATCAGTAAGGAGATCAGTAAGGGTAGTACCTTTACTATTACTACTATTATTATTATTATTATTATTGTTATTATTATTATTATTATTACTCCTTATATAAGAGTCTCTAAGAGCTATAGACCTAAGAGGCCTAGGAAGACTACCTATCTAGGTAAGAGCTAGGACTATAATATATTTAAGGCACTTAAGTACCTTAGTAATATAGTTAATCCTACTAACTAGCTTATTAAGCTAGTTAAACATTAGGCTTATAGTTACTACTATAGGTATAATATATATATACTTAGGTACCTAACTCTTTACCTAAAGGGTTACTTCCTTAAGCTTCTTAAGCTCCTTCTCTTATACTTAAGTTAGCTAAGTACTTATATAGTAGAACTAACTTATACTTATATTACCCTCTATACTCTTATATAAGAGAGCCTCTACTAGAGCTTAAGTAGTAGTAATAGTAGGGAATAGTAAAGGTATATAGGTCTTATATATATATATATAAGCTATATAACTACCTACTACTATATTTACCTAGTCTCAGTAGAGACCTACTATACTATCTTTACCTATCTATATAATATATATAGAATAGGAGATATCCTATACTACTCCTATAGGAATAGGTATAATATCCCTTAAAGTAACTACTTTCTCTTCCTTAGCCTTTCTCTTTACCTACTTAGGTTAGCCTAAGTATATAATAAGAATATATTAGAAGAAACTTACTAGTATAGCTAGTATTATTATTATTAGTTCTATATATAAATAGATTAGTAATAAGTTACTATACCTTTCCTACTAAGGAACTATACTATATTTATTATTATTATTATTATTATTATTATTATTATTATTATTATTATTATTATTATTATTATTATTATTATTATTATTATTATAGTTATTATCCTTAGCTATATAAAGAAGTTAGCTACTATAGTAATAAGACTATAATAAAGCTATAATACTAATAAGACTATAATAAGAAGTAGGAAAATAAATATATTAATAATCCTAGTAGAAAGAAGAGATATTAGTAATATATTTAAGACTTAGTACTAATATAGGTATAGCTATAGGTATAGAGAAGGGTAACTTATAGAGGTATTAAAGAAGGAAAAGGAAAAGAAAGGCCTTATAGACTTAATAAAGAGACTAAATAGTAGAAATCTAAGCTATAGCTACTAGCTGCTAATAGCTGCTAAGTACTAGGCTTATACTAGTATCTAGCTACTTACTACTAATAGCTAATAGATCTACTAATAGCTAAACTTACCTACTTAAAATCTAGGGCTCTAATTATAATCATATAGTAAGCCTATATATACCCTATAGATATAGAGATATATAACTAGTATATAGCTAATATATACCTACCTTAATCTAAAGGCTAAGTAGGGGTTTTCCTTCTTATTCTCCTTCTTTTTCTTCCTTATCTAATAGGAAGAAGGATAATTCTAGTCTTAGTAAGAGGACTATTTACTTATATACTATAATAGTATAAGGGGCCTAACTTAAGCCTACTATAGAAGTAATATAGGTTTTTGTCTAGTTTAGTTTTTCCTATATCTATATAGATTAGAAGTACTATCTACCCCCTAGGTCTATAGTATATAAATAAATAAATAAATAAGGTTATAGTAATCCTATTATAATTAGTATAACTAAAAGGATTATTAGATTATAGTAGTAATATAAATAATCTATTTATAATAGGAAGGAAAAAGTAAGTATATTATAGTTCTACTAGTTATAACTACTTAGTCTTAACCTAAGCTATAATAAGAAGCTTTAGTATTATAAGTATTATAGTTAAATACTACTATAGTAACTAGATTAATAGGTAAGAGTTTATATTAAGTTATATTAGCCTTCCTTAGATTTATATAGAGTTCCTATAATAAAAGCTATATAATTAGTATTAGGTTAAATAACTAACTTATAGTTATACTAAATTAGTTCTTATTAGATAAGAGGCTAGTAGATTTAGTAACCTATAAAGATAGTTTAGGATAATCCTTTAATTTAATATATAGTTTAGTAATAATAGATATAAATATATAGTCTATATAGTTAATTATTAGCTATTATTACTTAAGTATATAAAGTTACTTAAGCTTTATTAAAGACTTCTATATAAGCTATATATAATACTTTATTAGTAGATAGTATATAAGCTGTTTATATTATACTAATATTAGTACTAGAAAGGTATACCTATAGTAATAACCTAAGATAAGTATAACTATAAAGAAAGCTATTACTAAGTACTAGAAAAGAGGTTTTAAGTTCCTCCTTATACTAGAAATAAATCCTACTATTTAATAACTTAATAATAACTATAGAATATTTTTAGACTATAGTAATATATATAACTAGTTTATATAAAGGACTAACTAAGGACTACTTAAAAAGTAGCTTATTAAGTAATACTAGAATATTAAAAGTATAAAGTAGACTAAGTTTAAGAGTAAGATATTTTCAATATATAGCTTAATAGAGGCTTACTAGAGAAGAAGTAAATTATATACTATTATAGTATTTAACTTACTACTTAATTACCTTTACTACCTAATAGATATTATCTCTCTAAATATACCTAGTACTAATACTATATAGAGTAAATTATTCTTTAGTACAGTTAGAAAGACAGTAATAGGTAATAAATAGTACTCTAGAGAGATAGTAAGGTTAGGAGTAGTTTATTATACTCTCTAGGATACTACTCCCTAGTTATAGTTAATGTAAGGGGGACTACTCTAAGTTAATGTAAGGATAAGCGTATGTCGTCTATTTAGGATAACTTGGCAGTGTTTATAATTGGGTGAATAGTCTATATCCTCTAAATTGACCTCTTCCTACAAACGAAATGCTCTCACGCCAAGTGAGCACACCATTCAGCGTCTAGCTCTACGTTCCATCTAAATCAATCGCCTACCCTAGACAATGAGTTGGTATCACAGAGAGTCACGTGAGGCACCGCTGGAACAACCCCTGTGACCGAAGTCCATTCCTCCAAGAAAAAACATCACCTGTCAATTCCACTCGCCGAAAACATTGACGCTTAGCGACTTCGCTGCACATCCACATCACTATCTACTGAAGCCCGCCCATCCGAATCACTCGGATGTCCCGGCATTACGAATATCTCCCACGGATTGGACCCCATCTCGACCGACCATGCCCCCGGAGACCACGTGCTTACCCGCTGTTTCGATGGAGAGGCTACGGTTTCTGGGCTCAACATGCATTTTTTTCCAAATCAAGCCAGGAGTCATCTTGAAAGCTCCAGTCACAATATTGGAGGACCAAGTAATACGGGAAAGGCCAAGCGTTTCTAACCATTACCGCGTCGAACGGCAGATATTGGACAGACTAGGAGAGCATCTTAGGGTTGTAAAGTATAACAAGCAATCTAGAGGCTGAGATCTTCATACTAATATAGTCCAAGATACCTTGGATGGCAGGCTGAGTTTCCAACAGGGTTACTTTTTGCTGAGGCCAGTCATAGCAGCCTACAAAACTATCTCAATAGCCGAAGCTATACCATGCCTCTACCCCTCCGAAAGAGATGGTTCCGATAAGCTATCGAGTCTATCGCTTATATTTACAGCAAAGGTGTTATACACAGTGATCTACAGCCGGATAACTTCCTTAAGAATTAGACTATTAAGTTAATAGTTTCTTAAAGTAAGGTATATATTCTTAAGATTCCTAATAGGGTATAGAATATTATTATATTCTTACTTTTCTTATTAAAGGAGATTTAGTTATATCCTAAGAAGAAGTCTAATAAAGATAGTATTTTATATATAGCTATATCTATAGAGAATTTATTTACCCTAGGAAGACTAAATCTATCTCTTATAGTATATCTATTAATCCTAATAGCTAAGTTAATTAACTTAATATCTTTATTCTTCTTTATAATTAGTATAAAAAGGTTCTAATAAGAGGTATAAGATTCCTCTAGGATCTTCCTTTTAATCTAAGTCTTTAATAGCTTAATTAGTTTAGATTTAATTCCCTTTAGGATAAGGATACTTTCTATTTACTAGGTAGAGTATTCTACTACCTTAAGGACTTATAGAGGTACTATAAGAGAGTTAAATAAACTATACTTATTAAAGTCTTAAACTAAAGCTATTTCCCTATTAAAGAGTATTTATTTAAGGATATTAGTTTCTTCTAGGATTATAGTATCTTTAACTTAATCTAGTATTTCTTTTAAATAATCCCTATAAAGCCTTATCTCTTTTTTAATTATAGAGAACTTAGGAGTAATATATTCTAAGTACTTACTCTTAACTTCTAGAAGGCTTTATACTTTCTTTTACTTTTTCTCTTTCTAGTAGAAGCTTCCTTCTAGGTATTATATACTAAAGTATTATTAGTACTATAATACTAGAAGTAGAACTATAAGGTACTATAGTCTCAGAGTAAGAACAGTAGAGCTACTATAGTCTTAGAGTAACTATACTAATTAGATATCACTAGTATATATTACCCTACTCTAGATAACTAGAGTAGAAAGAGATAAAAAGGAGCTTAGATAACTAGGAAGAATAGGAAGATTAGAGATTAATATATATTATAGTACTATTATACCTTTCCTACTATAATCTTATAGTAATCTAATAGTTTATCTTATCTCTTTACTCCTTACTATAAATACTACCCTTAATAAGTTAATCTCTCTAAACCTATAGGTATAGTAGACTATTAAGGAAGATAACTATTACTACTAACCCTCTTAGTATACTATTTACCTCTTTAGGTTTATAGCTAATAAGTAGTAAAGACCTTATAATATTATAAACCTAAGATAAGTAACCTAAAAGTTAGATATTACTATTAAATACTCCTTTCTATTATAATCTTAACTTTCCTATTAGACTTATTAATATTCTTATAGAAGAGAAAGAGCTAAATTATTATATTAAGACCTTATAAACCTTATAGTAAATTAGCTATAAGAGATATTAGCTTAAGTTAACTACTATTAGAATTATTTCTAACTTTAACCCTAATAGTAAACTATAACTATTATATACTAAAGTGTTATTAATACTATAGCATTAGAAGTAGGGCTAAGGGTATTACAGTCTTAGAGTAACCCTACCAATCAGTCGCTACTAGTATATTACCCTACCCTAGATGACTAGAGGTCTAGACAGTAGGGACAGTAGCAGTAGAAAGGGATAAAAGGAGCCTAGATAACTAGGAAGAATAGGGAGGTCAGAGATTAATATATATTATAGTACTATTATACCTTTCCCACAGTGATCTTATAGTAATCTAGTAGTTTATCTTACCTCTTTACTCCCTACTGTAAATACTATCCTTAATAATAACCTATAAAGTATACTTACTATAAATATAATATAAATATATAGCTAAGCTTTAACTATAATATTAGTAAGCTTATCTTAAAGACCTCTTATTATAGTATAAAGTCTTAGACTAAATTAAAGATCTATCTTACTAATCTTAATAGCTAATTCCTTTTATATCCCTTAAGCTTCTATATAGACTTACTAAAGGTCCTACTTACTAGTAGCTACCTTAAAGGATTAGTTAAACTATATTAGACTAGCTTCCTTAATAATAATTAATAAGATTAAATTAATAAGGTTATATAGAATAATTACCTTACCTAGGTTAAAGGGACTATTAATAATAACTCTACCTAATACCTTAAAATAACTATAAAGCTATTATACTACTATATAAAGCTAGGCTAGACTATTAGGAACTTCCTTAACTACTATAAAGCCCTTAAAGCTAAGCTCCTAGAATAGCTACCTAATTTCTATTAAGTCTACTTAGTAATTTATTAACTTATACCTATACTATAAATATAGGTAGTTAGCTATAAGATCCCTTTAACTTAGTAGAAGTTTATTAGCTTAGTTACCTAAGTAGAAACTATCCTTAGAAGACCTAAGCCTAGCTATAATAATATAAATTTAGCCCTTACTTTAAGTACTACCCTAAATATTAACCCTACTAATACCCTAGTAACTCTATAGGTACCTAGCTAGTCCTATAGAGGTACTATTATATACTATAAGTATAGAGAAGAAGGATATATTTTACTAAAGTACTTTAAGCCTAATTATAAGATATATAAAAGTAACTATTATACTATAAACTAGTATTAAGCTAGCTATAACTCTACTATACCTATAATAGCTCCTAATAACATCTAATTTATAAGCCTAGGAACCTAATAGGAGTCTAACTAGACCCTATCCCTACTAATACATTAGACTATTAGAACCTAGATATATATAAGGGGCTAGTAGAAAAGACTAGAGGGAAGTACCTTAGCTAATATAAGGGCTAAAGTAAACCTCTTTTACTCTTACTACTTAATTACTACTAAATAGAAGCTTATTAAACCTAGTAAGGTCTAGATTAAAAGAGTTAACTAGGAAGCCCTTAAGAACTAAGGAACCCTTTAATAGCTAGTAATAATCTATAATAGTATATAGAAGGTAAGGATATATAAAGTCTACTTCTATATTACTATAATCTACTAGTATAGAGCTATCCTTAGAGACTCTTAGTTTTATAATATAGAACCCTAAGTCCTTAAGTAGAAGATAAAGACTTAGAGGTATAGTATACTATAAAGTAATATTAAGGTTATTATAAAGAAGAAGAGGATATATAGGGCTACTAAAGAATATATTACTACCCTTATAATTATTAGTAACCTATTAGATATACTTACTCTTATAATACTAAAAGGGACTATAGAGGAATTACTATAATCTAGTAATAAGAAGCTAGTAACTATCTACCTAGAGCTTTACTTAGAATTTAGAGATATCTTTAAGATAGAAAAAGTAAATCCTTTAATACTTAAAGGATAAATATATACTATTAATATAAAGGAGGATAAAATATTACTATAGGGACCTATCTATAGTCTTACTATAAAAGAGCTAAAAGTCCTTTAGGCTTATCTTACTAATAAATTAGTAAAGGGTTAAATTTAATAATCTATTAGCCTAGCTAGAGCCCTAATCCTATTTATCCCTAAGAAAGAAGGTAAGCTATACCTTTATATTAACTATTATAGCCTTAATAAGATTACTAGGAAGGATAAGGCTTTCTTACCTCTAATCTATAAGATCCTTAATCAGCTTAGTAAGGTATAGATCTTTATAAAGCTAGACTTAAAGGATATATATTACTAGCTATATATCTATAAGAGTAACAAGTAGAAGACAGCTTTCTACTACTACTACAGTTACTTTAAATACTTAGTTATACCCTTTAGACTAGTTAATATACTAGTAATATTCTAAGAATATATTAATAATACTCTTATAGAGCTAATAGATATAATCTATATTATCTATCTAGATAATATCCTAATATATAATAGTAACCCTAGTAAGTACTTATAGTATATCTATAATATCCTTATCTAGCTATAAGCTACTAGCTTATATACTAATCCTAAGAAGTATAAATTTAACCTTTAATATATAGGATTCTTAGGCTTTATAGTAAGTACTAAAGGAATCTATATAATGCTAGAGTATATTAAGTATATTATAAATTAGCTACTATCTTACTATATAAAGGATATCTAGATTTTCCTAGGATTTATAGGATTTTACTAACACTTTATAAAGAATTATAGTGAAATTATTATTTCTCTTATAGACTTACTATATAGAAATAATAAAAGAGCCTTCTAGCTAAATTACTATAAGTTAGATATATTTAAGTAGCTAAAGTAAGCATTCTTAAAAGAACTTATCCTTACTTATTTTAACCCCTAGTTACCTTTAAGAATTAAGATAAATATATTAAGATATACTATTAGTATAGTCCTATTATAGCTATAGTAAAGCTACTAGCATCTAATAGTATATATATTATATAAGCTAACAAGAGTAGAATTATAATATTTAACCCCTAATTCTAAGCTTCTAGCTATTAAGGAAGCCTTTTACACTTAGAGGCACTATTTAGCCTATATAGATACTAAGATTAAGGTTCTAATAGACTATTTAAATTATTAATACCTTATAATAAAGCTAAAACTATTATCTAAGCAGGTAGCTATATTTAATAACCTTTATCCCTTTAACTTTAAGATTATCTATCAGCCTAGGATAAAGAACCTAGTAGATAGTCTATTAAGGTAACCTAACTACTTTAATAAGGAAGTAGTAGATAGGGCTTAAATAGCTACTTTACTACTATTTCTTAGTAGATTTAAAGCTAAAAGGTAGGATAATAGTAGTATAATAGCTCCTAAAGTAGACCCTAACTATAAAATACTAGATACTAGTTTTATTTTTAATACTAAAGAGTAGTATAGTAATAGTAAGATAGCTCCTAAAGTAAGCCCTAACTATAGATTACTAGTTACTTAAGTAAATAATCCTCTTAGAGGAGGTAACTCTATCTATAGCTTTATATTACTATATATAGTAGTAATTTTACTAAGCTCTAGTAGTAGTCTTATAGTAAGGTTAGTAGACCTTTACCTTAAAAGAGCTAATAAACTAGGAATAGAGACTTTCTTAGCTATAGCTATATAAAATACTTAAGAAGTAGATTCCTTTTATTAGGAGAAGTTATAGATAATTTACTATAAAACTATAGTAAAGAAGCTTATAAAGAAGTAAGGAGCTAAATAGTCTATTAGTAAGAATAACTTACTTTATTATAGCTAAAGGATCTATATTCCCCTTAGTATATATATAGAATTATTAATACTAATATATAATAATCCTATTATAGGATACTAGGGAGTTAGTAAGAGTCTTAGGAGGCTATAAGTATAGTACTATTAGCCCTTAATAAAGAAAGATATAAAGGATTATATTTAGATCTATATAATCTACTAGTGGACTAAGCCCTAGCTATATTAACCTTATAGTTATCTTACTTTACTCTTAGTACTAACTTAACTATAGGAAGAAATCTTAATAGACTTTATTACTAACTTACCCCTTATTATATAGGAAAAGAGCTATATTTCTAATAGTATCTTAGTTATTATTAACTAATTCATAAAATACTCCCTATTTATACTAACTTTAAAGTAACTTACTACTAAAGGACTAATAACCTTATTCCTTAAGAGAGTCTTCTAAGACTATAGATTACCTAAAGGAATTATTACTAATTATAGCTCTCTCTTTATATTAAAGTACTAGAGAATATTCTATAACCTACTAATAATTAAGTAGCTACTTAGTACTATATTCTACCCTTAGATAGATAGTTAGACAGAGAGGCTTAATTAAACCCTTAAGTATTATATATAGTATTTTTATAACTAGAAATAGACTAATTAGATTAATATACTCCTATTAGCTTAGTATACCTATAATATAAGTAAGTACTTATCTAATAGTAAGAGCCTAATAGAATACTAATAAGGCTTTACCCCTTAAGGACTAGACTATATAGAGGAACCTTTACTAATTATTAGTACTCTAGCTAAGTTATAAAGTATCTTACTTTACTAGTATTATAAAGTAATATAGAAGCTACTTAGTAGTATTTATAAGTATTAAGCTACCTAGTATAACTATAAGAGAGAACTAATATTATTTAATATAAGAGACTTAGTCCTACTATCTATAAAGAATATTAAGATCTAGTAACTTAGTAAGAAGTTAGTAGATAAGTATATAGGATCCTACTAGATAACTAGATATATTAGAGACCTTTATCTTACCTATAAGCTTAAGCTTCTACTATAATTATAGATATATAATATCTTTTATATCTTAAACCTAGAGAAATAGAAGGGTAATAAACTAGAAGTAATATAGTACTAAGATAACCCCTTTATTACTAATAATATCTATATTATTAAATATATTATTATATATAAAGGTTCTAAGAGTAACTAGTAATATCTTATTAAGTAGGAAAGTTATAATAATATAGAAAATTTATAGGTTAACTATAGAGACTTTATAGATAAGAGCTTTATTATAGATTATAAGTAGTAAATTTATAGTAAGATAGTAAGATAATAGGTCTAATATATAAATTAGGTTAATTCTAAAAGATACCTAAAGGGTAAAGAGAAGATATACTAGCTACCCTTAGTTATACTAGACTAAGTTAAGAACTCTAAAAAACAATTAGTAAACCTACTATATACTACTAGTAACCCCCTAGTAATACCCCTATTACCCCTCCTTATTATTATTAATAGCTAGGTTAAGATCCTAAGGGACTAAGTTAAGCCCTATATAAAGTAGTAGTAAGGCTATACTAAAGATACTATAGCCTAGGTTCTCTATAATATTACAGAAGGTATTAGTAATATCTAGCTATACCTATAGCTAGGTTAGCTCTAGGAGCTATATATATACTATTACCTTACTAGTAGTATAGGTAGTAATAGTAATAGTATTAGTAGTAGTAGTATAGGCCTAGGTATTCTTATTACTAAACTTAAGCTAATAAAGTAGGTATAGTATAGGAATATAGATAGCTTAAATAGCTTAAACCTTAGTAAGTTAATAGTAAAAGTATAAAAAGACTAATAATAACTTACTATAAGATCCTAGTATTTACTCTTAATCTTAGGGAGACTCTTACTAGTAAGTACTATAAAGAGTTAAGCTAAAACTAGCTAATTAGTATAAATATACTAAGTTATAGTAAGTTAACTATACTATAAGTATAAGTAAGTAAAAGGTAAAGTAACTTACTAGTTTATATAGTTTCTTATTCTTTATATACTAGGTATACTTAGATAAGATAACTATACCTAGAAGTTAGTAGATAGACTACTAGTAAAGTTATAGTAAACTTACAGCTAGAGATAGGAATATAGGAGGTTAGGGCCTCTATAATAGTATTACTACCCTTAGTTTAAATAGTCTTCCTAGGGTACTAGTAGGTAGTAGTATTAAGGTAGTAGTAGTAGTAGCTAAGTTATATAAAGTTAGTAGGAAACTAGGAAAGCTACTAAAGGTATAAGAGACTTATAGAGATATAGTAAGAGAGTAAGAGAAAGAGAGAGAGAGAGAGATAAGGCTATAGCTTATTAGTAGTAATCTTATAGTAAAGGTAGCCTTAGAGCTAGCCTAGAAAGTTACCTATAAAGATAGTAATAGTAATAATAAAGGAAGGAAAAGTAAGGAAATTAAGGACTAACTAGGGCTTTAAATACCCTATAAACCTATAGCTAGTTAGCTGTAACTAATAGTAATAAATACAGCTCGAATAATAATCCTATTTATAGCTATTATATTATAATTATTCTAACCTAATTAGGTAATAGAAATATAATACTACTATTTATAACCTAATAGATAACCTAATTCAGTAAATAGAAGTATAATATTATAATTTACAACTAAATATATACTTTACTTCCAGCTTAGTTAGAGTAATCTTACTACCTATTTTAGTAATAGCTAGAGACTAGGAATAATACCCTAATTATTAATATTATTACTAGAATCCCTATAACTACTTACAGCTAGGTTAGCTCTACCTTATTACTAAATTAGGTAAAGCTACTAGATTAAGAATAAATACTATATTAGTTAATATTATTACTAAATTCCTCTATAGCTACTTATAATTAAGTAATTTCAGCTTAGTAGCCTAATTAGGCTTAGCTAACAGATTAGGACTAAATGTATTATAGGACTATATTATACCTTATATCTCTATAATTACTTACAGTTAGGTTAATACTATCTTACTACCTAATTAGGTAACTATAATAGACTAAGGAATAATATAATAACTATATATTAATTATTAATAAATTCACTAGTAACTATATCTATAGCTACCTTACTAGAAGATTAAAGGCCTAGGGATAAGCCTTTATAAGTAGGGAGGCTCTATTATATACTAAAGTATTATTAATACTATAGTATTAGAAGTAGAGCTAAGGGTATTATAGTCTTAGAGTAACCCTACTAATTAATTACTACTAGTATATTACCCTACCTTAGATAACTAAAGGTTTAGATTGTAGGGATAGTAGTAGTAGAAAGGGATAAAAGGAGCCTAGATAACTAGGAAGAATAGGGAGGTTAGAGATTAATATATATTATAGTACTATTATACCTTTCCTATAGTAACCTTATAGTAATCTAGTAGTTTATTTTACTTTTTTACTTCTTACTATAAATACTATCTTTAATATTTATATACTATAATAGTATAAGGGGCTTAACTTAAGCCTACTATAGAAGTAATATAGGTTTTTATCTAGTTTAGTTTTTCCTATATCTATATAGATTAGAAGTACTATCTACCCCCTAGGTCTATAGTATATAAATAAATAAATAATAAATATAAGAAAGCTATTTTTATTTCCTATATTATATTACTATAAATTATCTTATATTTTCCCTTTAGTATATTTAGCTTTATCTACTTTATATAGAAGCTTTAGCTATTAATAATAAGTAATATCTATAGTAAGATAGATTAAGATATTAGTAGGAAGTAGAATAATAAAGAAAAGAATTTAGCTTAAGAAAAGATATAAACATTAGATAGCTTAACTTATTATATTAAGTACCTAAGTATACTAATAAGTAGATAGTCTCTTAAAACTAGTATAAGATATAGGATTATATAATATATAGTAAGAACTATAAGGAGTTAACTTTAACTAAAAGTAATTAAAGCCTATTATTAGAATACTAATTATTACTATATATCTATATAGATAAATTAAATACTTTTAGTAGGGAATTAGTATAAATTTACTAGAAAGAATTACTAAAGATATATAGCTATAATAAAATAACCTTAATCCTTTTAGTTTATTAAGGCTAAAGGTAAGAGGCTAGGTAATACTAATTAGCCTATTAACTTACTTAATTTAGTCCTATATACCTTATTATAGAAGCACTATCTACTTCTTACACTATATCAGTTAATACTAGCACAGAGGAATATAGGTATCATCTAAGAGGTAACAGTAAAAAACCGGATCTTCTGGCTTATCCCCTGATGCTTCTGCTGGCTAGGCTGAAGCTAATGAGAAGAGACCCATCGTAGGGAGAGCTAAAGATAATCGATCGTCTACGCGGATGTTGTAGGCAAATCGGCGATATATCAGTTCGCCCCTAGGTTTTAAGGCCCCCTAGTAGGCTATTACCCTACATCTGTAAGTTTACCTTACTGTAATTTAGGACGATAGTTAAGGCTCTACTACTGGTTTCTAGTATTAATGTATACTATACCTACTAAATTTTAAGGCCTAATAAATTATATATTTATATCTTGCTCTTTCTTATTTATAGGTATATAGCCTAAGTCGATATCAATAGATAGATTGAGGTCACCTAGCTAGTCTTACACAGTGGTTGATTAGTACAGTAAGGTGTATACCCAGTACTAGGAATCCCAGTACCTTGAAACACAATAGGCTTTCCCAATAAGATAGTATACATTAACCTTAAGCCTCTAGCCTTTGCCAGCAACCTATCCAGGTCCCTCTCTCTAGCCTCTGTATCTCCGATTCGTAAAAAGTTAATCCTAGTCAACCTATATAATAGGCCCGGCCGTCAATCGTCAAGCCGGCTTTCTTTCCATCTCAACACAACACAGCATAACACAGCACCAACCGAAGCACCACAACCAACGAAATGCAAGCCGCAATCACACGGCTGGTCTTGCAGCGAGGAGGCGATCCCTAAAGCCGCACAGCGTACACCCATGAGTATTGCTACGGTCTCGATAGGGAGATCGACCCTGCTCCCTATTGGCAGCAGATCCGCCGGGCTGGCCTTGACCGGCTTGGCGGCTTCCAGTCGAGCCCGGCTCGGATCAGTACGATCAACAAGGTACATCTGGCTATTCTTGGCTGCTGGATGCTCCTGCTTGATAGAGCTACGAATCACAACGATATGCCCTTTATCATTGAGGAAAATCATTGAGGAAAGTCATCGATAAAAATATCACTAAAAATTAGCATTCAGCCAAGCGAGCATCCATCCAAGTCGAAGGCATTTTTACTACTAAGGGACTGCTAGAGTAATGTGGCATTTGGCTTGATCATGTCAGAGCTTGCCCGAAAGGCTAGAATGGTAATCAGAGGATGTCTTTATCACTCGCTTGCCGTGGCGCAACGAGGCAGTGTTTACCTTCTCCCTTATTATCATTAGGTACATTTCGCTAGTGGTGTCTTAAGATGTAGTAGATGGATACATAGTGGCAAGACGCGTTAACCTGGCATGCAAGTCGAAAGGGGCGTCGATAGTGGCTGATTTGTTAGCTAGTCAGACCCTGTCTCGGCGTCCTGGTGGTTCAACGGGATGACGATGAACCGTCTGCCGAACCGAGCCTGCTGAAGCGCGGTGTTGGTTGGGAAGCCAAGTTGCGAGCGCGCCTGCATGGCCGTCTCCGGGATGTTGGGAAGGCGGGTGCCACCGTAGTAGAGACCGTGATGAGCACGTCTAATACTGACCTCGCTGCGACGGCGACATGGTCCCGAGGCCGCGCGTCGCCAAAAGCAGACCGGCCACCAGCGTCGGCCCCGTCAGCTGCTTCCAGAGCATGGCCTGGTCCATGAGCCGGCTCGTGTCGAATACGTGGTCCCCGCCACGTGGTGAGCCTGACCTGCCTGCCGTCCTGGAAAGGGGCGGGCAGCGCCGCGTTGATGCCCTCCGAACTGCGTGACCGTGCCGTGTAATTATGAGCGGGGGCATGTCGTCTCCGGGCATTTGTGGTGGCCGGCGGCTCGGGTTGGTGGTGAGGCTGCAGGTTTGGCATGGTGTTGAATCGCGAGCCAGCGGGTTCAGTAGAGGGGGATAAGAGTGGTGGCGATAGGTAGGGGAGGAGGACGGCTGACGTGCGTATGGTGCCGGAGCAGGCCAAGGGCAACAGCCAGAGGGGAGGCGAAGCATGCAGAGGCATAGAAAACGTCGGAGAGAGACAGAGTGGTGCAAACCGGGAAAACAGTGCGCATACAGCCAAGTTTTCTGGGGCCAAGGTACGTGAGCGGTTGCGCACATGCGCAGATACTACGTACAAGGGAGGTGGCCAAACTTGCAAGAGAGGGCGTCTACAGCATGCGGACAGGCCAGGTCGCCAACGTACAGCCGGAAGACGCTTCACTCGAGCAAGGCACGACGGCGGTGATGCTGGTGATATCGTTTGCGCTGCTGGGTAGTGGCGCGAGATGGTGGACGCGATGATGATCAAGGAGGAAATTGTCTCTTGACAGTGATTCGCACACCCTAAATCAGGCGACCTGTACCTTCAGTGTAATCCGGAGCTTCAGTGAAGACGTCATGAGTGACAATGGTTAGCTATATGACCAACCGGTACCACGAGAAGCTTTGATCTGACTGGATCCGTTAGCGAGCGGAAGCCAGGAGCGATAGCTGCAAAGACGGCACGAGCAGCAATAGACGGCCACTAAGCCGCCAAATACCGCGAAGGGGCTACACGAGACGGCTGGCCACTTTGCAGTTGACCAGTAGATATAACGCCAGGACAGAAAAAAACACACGGCCCCCCCTCACAAAACACTCGTCCTGTAACACAGACGGGCGAAAGCAGTTATCGTGCAGAGAATGGCCGCAAGCCCCGCATCTTCACCAGCGTGCCCCAGTAGTAGTGGCTACAACGGCAAGAATAAAGAGATAATCGCGGAAGAGTGCAGGTGGGGGAAGGGGGGAGGGAGTATAAGAGCAATAAGCTAGACGTTCGGAAAGAATCTTGGAGCTTTTCCACATTACTCACGCACACACACATATACGCATACACACCTTTACACATATTCATTGTTCTGATTCGCAATCGCCTGGACTAGCCTGTGTCCAAACATGACACATCAATCTTCTTACACAGTTTGACTTTGTGTATCAAGTATGTTGTATTTTTTACTGTGTTCCTTGGACACATTTGTGTTCCTACCATTCACTTAAACTCTACCGCTGAACACTGACCAATCATAGTCTATTCGGGTGCTTCTAATGATCTGGAGACAATGAGCTTACGGATATAAAATAGAGCAGCCATGTCGAGAGCATCGACACCCACTACCCCTGTTCAATTGCTAGACTGGACTAGCACTTCCACCATTCCACCATTTACTCTCCTCCCTGATTTCAGCGCGGCATTCAAGATGCAAGACCCTTTTCCCGCCCCACCCAGCGAGGAGGAGCAGCTGCAATACTACCACGGCCTACCCAGTCGACCCAAGCTAGTAGCTCGATCCAATGTACATCACCCATGGGTAGGCCAGATCGGCCCGTGGCCGCCGGCTAAGATTCTTAGTCCTGCTGGAAATCATATCATCGCTGACCTTTGGAACAATTCCGATGGGCCTCTGCGACAGGGAATTCTCCAAGCGCTCAAGCCGGTAAACTGGACCGCCATCGACATCTTACGTATCGGCGTTAACCCTAGCTATCTCAACAAGACCGACGAAGAAACGACTAAACATCCAACCACGCTCCTGATCTCGGTAGCACCAGATTCGACATCCTTTGAGCATGGCTACCCCGTCGTCATACAGTGCAGGCAGATTCTGCAGCATCACGGTGTGAACGATGTCCACTGTGAGATGAAGGAGTCCACCGTATTCTCCTGTGGCTCCCCGGAGATAGCGCCACCGAGCGCTCCGAAATTGCTCACCGAGCCTTCCCAGCCGCCCTTGGGATCGAAGGACCGCGCAATGGCCTCGGTGTTCCTCGGTGCCTCAATCGGTCCTTCGGATCAGCCGTCCCTCCAAGGCAGCAAGGGTTTGTATCTGCGCCAGAAGGACACTGGGGCAGTTCTGGCTTTGACATGTCGACATGTCGTCTTCGGAGAGACGTTTCCCAATGAAGAGTATCGGTATCGACAGAATGATGTCACGCCGAGACGGACCGTGGTGCAACCTGCCAAGGCGACTCTCGAAGACATGAAGGAGGAAGCTGCAGACTTTATCAAGAATGTGGAAACCGACATCAAAAGCATCGAATCATCCCACAAGCCTGACGAAACCAAGCAACAAGAGATCGAAAAACACAAGGCTTCCCGGGATTGCTATCAACAATGGCAGAAAACCCTCGATGAGCTCACCAACCCAACTATGCGCATTATCGGCCACGTCATCTTCTCCCCTGCGCTCAGAGGTTGTAAGCATGCCTCTGGTGGGCTGCGACTGAGAGACTGGGCCCTCATTGAAACACACCCTGGGAAGCATGAGTTGGCCCCAGGTCTTCACAACGAGGTCATGGTCGACTACTGGGATACCCACCAGCTTCGACAAGTGAATCGCCGCGAGGCTCCCGGGATTACGATCCCCTTGCTAGATGAGATTTCGGCTACAGAAAAGGTAAGGCTGCAAGGCATCATTACCGAGCGGGAAATGAAGCATCCGAAGACTTTGAGTCATGCCGATGACCCAACCATCATGGTGGCCAAATTCGGCGCCAAGTCGAAATTCACCGTGGGCTTCACAAACTCCATTAAGTCTGTGACGCGGAGGCCTCTTTCTAATCTTCATTTGGTCGTGGAAGAGTGGTGCATAATCGGACGCAAGCATCGCAATGGGCTTGGAAGAGAGAATTTTACTCAGCCTGGTGACTCTGGTGCCTGTGTGTGGGACGTCCAAGGGCGGATTGGGGGGATCGTGACTGGTGGAGGAGGCAATGCGGACATGGGGTACGACGTAACCTATGCCACTCCTATCGAGTGGCTTCTGGACGATTTCAAGGAGTTTGGGCTCGATGTTGAGCTACTGTGAGTCATGACGAGTAGGCATTATTGCACTTCGGTAGCTAGGGACCAGGGACCCTTTTCATCAAATGGCTAACAACTTTCAAACTATCATGAACATGTGCGATACAACTAGAGTATGGCCTACTAATGCGGATAGACTCCTTGTTGAGCCGGCATAGCTACCGGCAGTATCCCCTGTCCCTAGGAAGGAATAAGAAGTCTGAAAAGAATAGTCTGCTAGCAGCTCTTCTTCTTGTCGTTTGTAACTGTAGCTTAAATCGGATTTACTAAGGAAAGGCCTTGTACTGTATCCCCCACGTTCGACTAGGTAGCGGGTACTAATTACATCCGCTAGCGAAATTGCACAGTGGTAAAGTAGCAAGTGGTTCTCTGGCTTTTGTAGCAGCAAAGGAGTCTGCCAGGATGTAATATTAGTATTAGATAGCTTCAGGGGGGCGTTCCTACAATAAACACTGAGCGCTCTTTGCCGTCTCGTACCTAAGAGTGTTAATTAAGTTGGCCGGTAGAGTCTCATATACCGCGTCGGAGAACCCGATCGGCACGAAGTTCAGTGCGCCAGAGCTGTCGAAGGATGGTGGCTCTGTGATGTCGAGATCGAAAATTTGGCCGACTATGGCATCGTTAGCTGACCTCTTTATGTCAAGCTTATGTTGGTGGGGGTCTCTTCCGCCACCGGCGGATTTAAACAGCCCTCGAAGCAGTGTCACTTTGTGGATCTCGGATTCCGCGTCCTCGGCCGGCCATCTCGTCTTTTCCTATTTCAATTCTCGAAAATATTAAAGCCACACCTCCCGCGTCCTCCCAATGAGACCAAATGTGGGAGAGCCGTTCAAGTCACCCACTAGATATCTACAGGGAAACAAAGAGACAGGATAGAAAATCATAAGCATAAGGCTACAGAAACTTACTAGAATATCATGCATCAATATTGCCCACTCGATCACAGCCAGCATATGTTTGTTGACAGTATATTGCCGATAGTACTAATCGAGTCCTCGGCCATGCTTAGAACAAATTCTCTCGACAGTATCCCAGATGAAGCAGTCTTGAGCATTCTTCGCTACTGTTCGTATGCCATGTACATCAACCTCTCTAGCACTTGGCACTAAGACGTTATTATAGACTCGAGCTGGAATCCGAGCTTATATTTGCGTAGCCATTGGACACAGAGCTTGCAGACTGCAACCTCATAAAGCTAATTATCATAAATCTTCCTAACAATATGAATAGGAGGGAGGTACTTGATTTGCGATAAGTTGGTGTTTCAAGGTAATCTGGTAAAGAAGCTGTATCTGTTGTAATATGGGGTAATCTATATGTATGGTAATGCTTGTCTCCTAAGCGAACTTTTCCAGCTCTCTGCATCAGTGATGCTAATGTGGGCTGAGATAAATATTTAGGACCTTCAAGCTAACTGCTGAAAGTCACAGCGATCCCAGAACGTACGGGCGATGCCACCATCCTAGCCAAAGAGACCTTGCATCCAACAACGGCCCCGTCACTCTCGCACACTACGTCTTCATACTTCCCGGCAAACTTCGAACTGACTGCGAAAACCAGACCATAGCAGCTAGCAAAATAAGCATCGCTGATTTTGAAATATTCATTTTGGATGCTAGGAAACTCCTCAAAATCACTGAAATTCATAAGGCTCTCGACTAAGGGTAAGGTGACTAGCCGGGAGACTTCAATAAGACGTTACGATCATACATCTCGGGATTTAAATCCGAACATAGTATCCAGGGCCTAGACCTCACCAAATGGAAGAGGGACTATTTACACTAAAAGGGGTTTGTATACAGATAGTGGGGGAGTTTTTGGACGCCAAGGGTACAATCTTCTGGCCTAATACCTCGGATTACAGCCAGTAAGATTCCCTATTAAATTCTTACGCTAGATCGATACTAAGATAAATCTACCCTAGGATATAATACCTCCTCGTCTAATTATACATTATTAGGATTAATACCTAGGACTACGTAAGACAGAAGAAACCTATTGTAACTGTGATACTACTAGGGCAGATTAGTATACTATAGGAGATCTATTACGACCAGACTTCTTATAACTCCCACTAATAAGATTTCACGAAGCCCTAGTAGTAGACTATTACTAACAATCGCTAAAGAGGCTATAGCGCTAGTGACCCAATTTACATTAATAGTTATAGTAACTGTATGAGCTGCGTTGTATAAACCTAGCTACCATAGTTCTACTCGAAGGGCCATGTGTATCCCAATCGTCCGACCTTACGTCAATGGGGCTTCTCCACTACCTACCATCACAAAAGATATCTATAGCACTAGTCAGTGGTGCTTCCGATAGCCCAAACAAGCTGGGACTAGACAGTCGCTGTATATGTTTGTTGAGCTATTTTCTTTTTATGATTATATTGCTAAACTAAGAATAGCTTTAGAATTCAAACAAATGCGTAGCCTCTCACGGGCCCGATGAAGAGGTACCTTAGACGAAACAGCGTTATCTACAGTAGATTACTCCCATGGATAACAGCATAGGTTCCACAGGCGAGAATGGGGAACCTAGTAACAGCAATAATAATCTATCGTCCGGAAGTGTCTCATTGTAGTCAGCTCCTCTAGGCCCTCTACTGCTATATAGCCTTGTAGAACTACCCCAGAATACTGCTGACATTATAGAGGGTGGTTCACTAAATATAGAGTCAGAAGACGAATGCCCTCTGCCTTCAACAAAAGCCTATTAAAACGTGCCAGAAACGACCACATTAAAATCACAGCCTGGAGAGAGGGTGAGTCACTAAAGGCGATGGATCCTACTGAAAGTGCATACTATTTTCAGCGTTAACCATCTAGGATTAGTCAAGGGCTGGGTACCCAAGGGTAGTACATTTATGAACTAATAGTACTTAGCCTTCTACTAAGTTAAACTAAGCTACCCTACAGCCAGCTGAGCTATCCTATAGCCCTTATAGTACTAACTATACTTAGCCTTCTACTAAGTTAGACTAAGCTACCCTATAGCCTTATACTATAATCTACCCTATACCTTAGTCCCTACTAGAAACTATAAAGTATACTAAGCTTACCCTATACCCTAGTTATAGCTTACCCTATATAGTAACTCCTACCCTACCCTATCTCTCTATTCCTATTACTTCTATATTATAGATATTATTACTATAAATATACCTTATAAGATAGCTTAGCCTACTCTATACTACTATTTTAGCTCTTTCCCTATAGTATAGATACTACTATTAGGTTACCTTAGTAGACTTACTAGTATACTTAGGTTATTATAGGGTATAGTATACCTTTAGGGTATACTAAGAGCCTTAGATTAGGAGGCTAGCTATTACTCTAGTCTTAGGTAGATAGCTATCTATTGCTAAAGGTTATATTAGTACTCTCTTTATACTACCTTAGTTAGGTATATATAGTAAGGGCTCTAGGTATAAACTTCCTTAGGGGCTTAGTACTTATAAATAGACCTTAAGTATTATATTAATATAATATAGTAAGTTTACTACTCTTTATTTACTCTCTTCTTAACCCCCTTTAGGAAAGGAAAAATCTCTATTAAGCCCTAAGACTATAATCTTTTATTCTCTCTTAGTATAGTAGTATTATAGCCTCTATATACTAGCTCTAGTCTCTACTAAATATACTATTATATAAGCTACTTTCTAACTTAAGATAGAACCTTATAGGGAAGCTTAAATAAGGTAAAGATTAAGTATAAGCTTTAGAATATTTACTCTTACCTTTTTACTTTCTTATTAGTACCTTATAACCTTTTACCTAAAGATATATAGCTACTACTAGTAGGCTATTAACCTACTACTAAGTATTAGCTACTAGTACTAGTATACTATTTAAAGGGTAAGAGATTAGGCTAGTAATAATTACTATAGCTTTTAGTATACTTAATTCTATAGCCTAATTATAACTATTATAGTTTAAACCCTAGATAACCCTAGCTAAGAGACTATCCTTAGCTAGCTAAAAGGAGTAAAATACCTCCTAAATAGACTAAGATTTATAGTATACCTCCCTTTAATCTAATAGTAGTAAAGTTAAGCTAAGTCTTATCTTATAACCCTTTACCTAAAGATATATAGCTACTATTAGTAAGCTATTAACCTACTACTAGGTATTAGCTATTAGTACTAGTATACTATTTAGAGGGTAAAAGGTTAAGCTAGTAATAATTACTATAGCTTCTAATATACTTAATTCTATAGCCTAATTATAACTATTATAGTTTAAACCCTAGATAATACTAGCTAAGAGACTATCCCTAGCTAGCTAGAAGGAGTAAAATACCTCCTAAATAAACTAGGATCTATAGTATACTTCCCTCTAATCTAATAATAGTAAAGTTAAACTAAGTCTTACCTAGGAATCTAGCTAAGGTATATATAGTATAACTAAGAAGCTAAAGCTACTTAAGTGATAGGTAATATAGGGCTTCCTTAATAGGAAATTAATAGGTAATTAGATAGGTTATTAGGATAGTAGGATATATCCAGGCTTCCTAAGGGGATTCGAGAGGGTATATAAACTCTTGTTAGAAAAGAGGTAATACTATTAGATAGAGTGAGAAATTAGCTTTATAATAGTGTGCTTATGTAATTAATTGAGTAAGAGATAAGTATGTCTGTTTTAGATAGGTATCTAGGAATATTAGGAAATCTCTAAATTAGTGATAATATGTAATTAGGCTGTATAACTAGTATAAGGGAAAATACCCTATATAGTATCTATATAGTACTATTAGTACTATGAAAAGCTATACTTATATAATATTGTATAATATATTAGAGATAGTTAAAGTTTATTAACTCTAATAGCTTCCTTTAAAGATATAATAGTTTATAAGTATATTATAAAAGCTTTTATACTTATATAAATTATAACTTTAATATATTTAGAGAAAAAAAAGAAAAATTCTAAAGGTTATTATAGTAAGAGAAAAAATTAAACTCTTATTTATATTATTTAATTTCTCTATCTTATAAGATAAAGAGATATAAATATTATANCTTAACTCTATATATATCTTATATTAGTAAGATATATATAGATAGGGACTTATATATAAGTCCTTTTCCCTATTATATATACCTTTTAGGTTACTTTATGTTAGATAATATAGGGCTTTCTTAATAGGAAATCAATAGGTAATTAGATAGGTTACTAGGATAGTAGGATATATCTAGGCTTCCTAAGGGGATTCGAGAGGGTATATAAACTCTTATTGGAAAAGAGGTAATACTATTGGATAGAGCGAGAAATTAGCTTTATAATGGTGTGCTTATGTAATCAATTGAATAAGAGATAAGTATGTGAGAGATCGATACAGATTTAGATAACTTGGGAAATCCCTCTCTCTTTATACCCTGATAACTTTGACCCTGATGGTCCAATTGCAATACAAAGCATACCAATCTGTGGCCCAGACCTAGGTCAATGACATATTTGAATTCCTTAATGATTAGTTATAGAATGGATGTATAATTGATGATTTAGTGTGGCTGTTTCAGATAGGTGTCTAGGAATGTCGGGAAATCTCTAAATCGGCGATAATATGCGATTAGGCCGTATAACTAGTATAAGGGAAAATACCCTATATAGTATCTATATATTACTATTAGTACTATGAAAAGCTATACTTATATAATATTGTATAATATATTAGAGATAGTTAAAGTTTATTAACTCTAATAGCCTCCTTTAAAGATATAATAAATTATAAGTATATTATAAAAGCTTTTATACTTATATAAATTATAACTTTAATATATTTAGAGAAAAAATAAACTCTAAAGGTTATTATAGTAAGAGAAAAAATTAAACTCTTATTTATATTATTTAATTTCTCTATCTTATAAGATAAAGAGATATAAATATTATATAGTTATAAAAATAAAAAACCTAATATATAGGAAAAATAGTATATTATATTTTTAATCTTAGAAAACCTTTTTTTTTTGATAAAACTAAAATCTTTTATTTAAAGGAAAAGCTTTATAAGCTATAAAAACCTTTATATATATTATCTAAGAGATAAAAAGTCTCTTAGTCTTATAAAGTCTATAGGACCTAAACTTTTTGTAAAAAAGTCAGCTATATTATCTTTACTTCTTATAGAAAATAACTTAATAGTTTCTTTTCTAATTTCTTCTCTAGTAAAGTAATAAGCTATATTAATATGCTTAGATCTCTTATGAAATTCTAAATTTTCAGCTAACTTTTTAGCAGCCTCATTATCAGTTAATATAGGAGGTATAGCTCTATTATAACTTAAAGATAAATTAATATTTAAATACCTATAAAGGTTTATTAAATATTTAGCTTCTTTAGTAGCCTCTCTTAGAGCTATATATTCAGATTTACAAGAGCTTAAAGCTACTGATTTCTACTTTATAGTATTCCAGCTAATAAGATTATTAGCTATATAGAAGCAAAATCCACTTATAGACTTTCTATCTTCTAGACTAGCTCCCTAATCAGTATCACTATAGCCTCTTATAATACTAGATAAAGAGTCTGGATCTATATTGTAGTTATAATAAATTCCTAAATTAGGATATTTATTTAAGTATTTCTAGATCTTATTTAAAGTATTAAAATAGCTTTTATCAGGCTTAAAAGTAAATCTAGAGTAAGTATTTACTGAATAGGATATATCAGGTCTAGTTTTTATAGATAGATATAATAAGGATCCTACTTCTCCTTGAAAAGCTAGGATTTCTTCTTTAGAAGGTTCTAAAGTTGCTTTAATAAGCTTTTCTCCTGCTTGAGAAGGTATATTAGAAGTTCCTATAGATCCTTTATTATATTGTATAATTTTATTATACAGATATTTATTTTAGTTTATATATAAGCCTTTATTCTCTCTATTTATAGTTATATGTATTCCTAAGAAGTCTTTAATCTCTCCTAAAGACTGGATTTTTAAATCTTTAGCTAGAGCTTCTTTTATATTATTTATATCTTTATTATATAGGCCTATAAATATAAGATTATCCACGTGGATTATTATAGCTATTTTTAGGCTGTTATTAATAAATACCCCTTTATTAAATGGTATAGCTTTAAATTCTAAAGTATTTAATTTATTAGAGAGAAAATTATACTAAAGTCTAGGACTTTGTTTTAAGCTGTATAAAGCTTTTTTAAGCTTTAAAACTAAAGATCCTTCTTTAATTATAGCTATTTCTTCCTTTTTAAGCTTATAAAAATTACTAATATAATCTTTAAAGCCTTTAGGAATAACTATATATATTTCTTTATCTATATTAGTATAAATAAAAGCATTTTTTATATCAAACTATAAGATAGTATAGTTATTAGAAATAGCTAGAATTAAAAGAATTCTTATAGTTTTAGGTCTAGTAGTAGTAGTAAAGGTTTCATTATAATCTAATCCAAAGATTTAATTAAACCCTTATATTACCTATCTGGATTTATATTTTAAGATATTATTATTATTATCTGTTTTTATTTTATAGACCTATTGGCCTCCTAAGGCTTTTCTTCCTTTAGGAAGTATTTTTAAAATCCAAGTATTTTGCCTAATAAGTTTATCTATTTCTACTTTCATAGATATATTCCATTTATCTTTATCTATACTAGATAGACAGTCTAAATAGTTTTTAGGTTCTATAGGATTTCCTTTATCTACTAGAGCTAATATAGTAGGGTATTCTTTATAATCCTTATAGAAATCAGCTGGCTTCTTAGGTATTTCCACTGATAATTTAGGCATTTTAGCCTCTCTTAAACTTTTAAGCTCTTTTATAGAGTCTTTAGTTAAAGAGCTTCCTAATATAGGAAGAGACTTATAGTCTAGACTATTTTTATTATCTAGAAAGTAGTTTTCTAGTATAACTATATCCCTAGATATTATAAGGCGGTGTTTATTATAGTCTTAGATTTTATAGCTATTTTCTAAATAGCCTATAATAATACCTTTATATGCTCTAGTATCTAATTTATCACTAGGGGTTTTATTCTTATAATAAACTATAGATTCAAATACTTTTATATTATTAAGATCTTCTAGTTTTATATATATATTATCTCTTTTTTCTAAAGGAGATAGATAGTTAAGACTAGAATGAGGAGTTCTATTATATATATAAGTAACAGTATTTAAGGCCTATCCCTAAAGGTATTTAGGCAGCTTAGCTGTATATATTATAGCTCTAACTTTATTTAATAAAGTCCTATTTATTCTTTCTACTACCCTATTAGGCTTAGAAGTATTAGGAGGGCTAGTATTATATATTATTCCCTTAGTTAAGTAATAAGGTTTAAGTTTATAAAGATATTCCTTAGTATTATCTGAAAAAACTTGCTTAATCTTAATATTAAGCTTATTATTTTCTACTTCTAGCTTGAATTCTTTAAACTTATTTAAAGCTTTACTTTTATTCCTAATTAAATAGGTTTTTAAATATCTAGTTACTATATCTATAAAGGTTATAAAGTATTAATATTTATTATATGTAGGGATCCTAATAGGCCCCTAAATATCAGTTACTATTTTATCTAGATATTTATAATCCTTATTAGAGGATTTTCTATTAACTTTATTAATAGCTTTAGCTTTAATATAGTTTTCACACTGTAAAATCTTTATAATATCTGCCTTTTTTATATTATATTTTTTATCCTTATTTCTATATAAAATCTTCTTTAAAGATTTATAGTTAAGGTGTCCTAATCTTAGGTGCCAGTTATATATATCTATAGTTATAGATTTATTATTATTATTCTTATTATTATTATCTATAGAAAGAATGTTAGCTTTAGATGAGAAACTTACCTTTTTCTTATTACTATTCTTTATAATAATAGGTATATAATATAGATTATTCTCCTCTATCCCTTTAGCTATAATATTTCCTTTATTATTTATTAGGAATAATTGCTTATTTCCTATAAAGGAGTAAATATCTTTTAAAGAGGACTGGCTTATAATATTAACACCTAATTCAGGTATATAGAAACAATTTCTTATTTTATATATTTTGTTATTTTCTAGGAATCTTATTATAATATCTCTACAGCCTTTAACTATTAAAGAAGAGGCTTTTCCCTAATTAACCCTTTGATTTATAGACTTATAATTAAGGAAAAAATTCTTATTAGATACTATATGCTTAGTAGCACCTGTATTATAAATAAATTTAGTTATATCCTTATTATAGGTATTTTTATAGGGGGGTTTTACCTTTAATTCTTCTATAAGCTTCTTTAAGGAAGGTAGATAAGATATTAAAGATCCTAGAGTATTATTAGCCTTTCTTTTCTTTAAAGTAGAGGTTTGAGATAAATATACCCCAATATCGAAGTCTTCAGAGACTTCTCTTATATCCCTATCTAATTCTATAATAGAATTAGAATAGGAATAAGGGCTTTCAGGAATATCTTCTTCTTCAGGGGTATTTTCCCTTAAAGCAAAAAGTTTTTCTTGATTTTCTTCTCTTTCCTCTCTTTTAGATTTTTCAGCTTTTTCTTCTTTAGTCTTTTTAGACTTATTATCCCTTTTATAAGGTTTAGAAACCCTATTATCCTTATTTTTAAAGCTTTTTGGAGCTTTATTAGGATGAAGAAAATAACAATCTTTATCTAAATGTCCTGCTAATTTGCAATGGGAGCATTTAAGTGCTATTTTCTTCTTTTTCCAGGGTTTCTTAGATAATCTTAAAAGATTTATCTAATTATTATTACTTTCTAGCCTTTTAGATTCATCTATAAGGCTAGATGATAATGTTTCTAAATTATAGGCATTAGGATTAATCCTTAAAGCCTGAGAAATATTAGTTATATAGCTATTAAAGGAATCATCTAAATTATTTAGGATCCAAGCTATTATAACTTTTTCTAGGATTTTTATATCCCTAGAATTTAGCTCATCAGATACTTCTTTTACCTTATTTAAATATTCTTCTATAGTAGAAAAATTCATAAATGAGATATTAAAGAATTCCTTTATAAGTAGGAATTCAGAAGTAAATCCTGAAGAGTTATATAAGCTTTTAAAGCTATCCCAAGCAATTTTAGCATCATTTAGATGTTTAATTTGCATTAAAGGACCATCTTCTATAAGAAGACATATATTAGCTAGAGCTTCCTCACTTTTATTGTGATTTAAAACTCTTATAGCTTGTATAAGCTTTTCCTTTATAAGGAAAGCTTCTATTCTTATAGCCTAAGTTATATAGTTTTCACTACCTTTAAGCTTAGAAAAATGGATTTTTTCATTCCTTATCTTAGAGATTTTTCTAAGATTTATTAGAAATAAGTATATATCTTCTTTTTAAGGGGAAAAGAGGTTTTTATATAGGAAAAGTAGTTATATTATTCTATTTAAAGAATATTTTATAAGGACTAATCTTTTAAAGATATAGTAGATAAAGAATCTTTAGCTAGTTCTTTTCCTTTAGTCTCTTCTCCTTCCTTTTCTAGAAAGATATTAGTTATAAGGTTATAGTTATAATTATAGTTATTTTAAAGGTTATTTTTACCTTTAGGAACTGCTTTTATATGCCTAGAGGACCAAGAATAAAAGGAGCCCCTTTTAGCAGCTCTAGGATTTCTCTTAGAGTTATTTCTTCCTTCTAAAGGCTTATAAAGGCTAATTAGAGTAGAAAGATTTAGTGTTTCTTTAAGGATTTCTCCTTTAAAGGTAAACTGATATATTAGACTTATAATTAAGTCTTTAGAGTAGCTTTAATAAGTTAGAAAAACCTCCTCTCTAATCCTTAGATCTCTTTAAATAAAAGAGATTATAAAAGGAACCTTCCTATTTAGTAGATAAAGAAGGAATTATAGGGCTAAGCTGGGCTTATAACCTATTAGATAATATAGGGCTTCCTTAATAGGAAATCAATAGGTAATTAGATAGGTCACTAGAATAGTAGGATATATCTAGGCTTCCTGAGGGGATTCGAGAGGGTATATAAACTCTTGTTAGAAAAGAGGTAATACCATTAGATAGAGCAAGAAATTAGCTTTATAATAGTATGCTTATATAATCAATTGAATAAGAGATAAGTATATGAGAGATTAATATAGATTTAGACAACTTGGGAAATCCCTCTCTCTTTATACCCTAATAACTTTAACCCTAATGGTCTAATTGCAATACAAAGCATACCAATCTATGGCCTAGACCTAGGTTAATGATATATTTGAATTCCTTGATGATTGGTTGTGGAATAGATGTGCAATTGATAATTCAGTGTGGCTGTTTCAGATAGGTGTCTAGGAATGTCAGGAAATCTCTAAATCGGCGATAATATGCGATTGGGCTATATAACTAGTATAAGGGAAAATACCCTATATAGTATCTATATAGTACTATTAGTACTATGAAAAGCTATACTTATATAATATTATATAATATATTAGAGATAGTTAAAGTTTATTAATTCTAATACTTTAGTAGTTATTATAGTAATTATAAATAGTTAGATTATACTATTTAGTACTCTAATAGAGACTCTCTAGCCCTAGAAGGTATATATAATAGTAGCTCTAATAGGTATTAAAGTTCCTAAGTTTAGCTAATCTCTCTACTTAAAGATATACTAAGGTTATCTATATTAGAGCTAATTTAGCTAAATAAGGAAGAAACTAAGGGTAATCCTATTAAGTTAGATTAAGTATATATAAAACCTTTCTATTATTATTTTTACTTCTCTATATATATAAGTATCTTTCCCTATATAGCCTATAAAGCCTTAGCCCTTATAGCTTTATATAGAGATATTAGCTAGATTAGCTAGCTAACCTAGGATAATAGCTAGTATCTTCTTATAGTATTCTAGGTTAATAGCTAGATATCTTATATAAGACTTATATAAGATATTTAGTAAAGTAAAAACTAGTCTCCCTTAATATTAAATTAATTAATTTGAATTTTTTAGAGATATCTTAATATAATCTATAACTTATATGTAGTCTAGGCTATATGTAGGTAGATTCTGGATTTATGATTTCGTGATTTGGGTTTTTGCACTTTAGCGAAGTCTGCCTAAGGTGCCACCGTAAATGGTGGCAGAATCGGCTGACAGACTCACCCGCGCCATCATGACACAAGAGGTAACTCAAATACAAGACAAAATTTACAGCCTGTTTCCCAAAAGTTTAAGGCAGAGCTCTCTATCAGACCAAGGCATAATCTCGACAGTCACCTGATTCACAGCTATACAACCTTATGGAAGGAGCCGCCTGACGTAATACCACCTATTACGTTATCACCTGGCCAGACAACTCTAATCACCAAACGTAAACAACGTCAACGCCGAAGCGCATGTCTTGATACTGCCAAATACTGCCCTCCCATAATATCCATCTACTATGGTGACCTATGTATCATGGCGAATCACAGGTATTCGCCTGGCTTAATCACCTTCCGGATGAGCTCCCACCTACAATTTCCAATGTCAATATTCCACGCAAGCCGCCCTCACCCGCCGTGTCGTCAGGCAGCGTTCCGAACAAGAGGCAAAGGCTTGGTCTCCTTCAAGCCCAACAAAGCAGTCAGCCATCTTTTAACATGCCGCAAACTCCTGGCTCGGCCCTTGAGGATCCCTTTGCTCTCAACCCGGACAAGACGTCGACAGCCCCACGTGGTTCTGGGACTACATCAACGAGTAACAGATCGTCGCCAACAAAGCGCATGGGCGAGCGCTTGAAGAAGCTGGCTCTTGATCCAAACGGACTAGACTTCCGCGAGTTCTCTGCCATTCCCTACCCATCCCCATTGTCTGCGGCACTACTTGACATCAGTCGACTCGCTCGAGGAATCGGGACAATTTCACCAGCGATGAGGGACGCCATACGTGCTGCGAGGGACCAGAAGGAAGGCCATTTGTTTGAGGTGGTCGATGATTCGTGTTTTGCGAGGCGAACGCGCCACGACTGCAATGGGGCGAAACTCCGAGCCCCATCATGGTTCGTAAGATTATACAAACGGACGGTGATTCGGAGCTTAGCTGGAACGTCGAAGTCCACCAGGCTACTCTTACCATAGCGCTGCGAGATTTGAGGGACGAAATTCCGGGCGATCACGTCGACTTCGCGTTTTGGTAAGAGTTGTGCTTCACTGCAACAATTGGGGAACCATTCCATCCCTTCTTGTCGACAGTGGGATTATCAAGCAAAGGCTGAGACGCCGAAGCTAGCGATCACCCCTACCACTCTCTCGGCGCTCTCGGTGCTCTCGTCTCACGCACCCCCACTCCTCTGACTACGTGGGTTATTGCTCGTTCCTCGATCTTGGCCCTACCAGGCCCGTGAAGCTTACTTCCGCGCTGCTCTGGAATTGCCAGGTCCTCTACCTCCCCTGGATGAAATCTGTCAAAGTCCGAGCTGCATTCTCAGAGGGGCGGCTGGGGAGACGGCGGTGGGATATGCCTCATCAGGTACATCTACATCGTCAAATTCGGTGCTACCGTCACAGAAAACGAGGGCAACTCCCTTCCTTTTCTTCGTCGAGAAGCACCTCGCCATCTCCGCACCCCGCCTATATGCCATGTACCGTGGCCCGCCTTCTAATCCTCACCTGATTATAGAGTACATTCGGGCGGGTGCATATCTAGCCTCTTCTCTCGAAACCTGGCCGTGGCGCTGAAGGACTACGGAGTGGGCAGCGAGCTGAGAATCGAATTTCACCGTCCCGACTAGGTGTGCTTTCTTGTCTGTTCCAAGCCTTCTTGAGGATACCACCAATGGCCATTTCCCGCTTTCTCTCACGACCGAAGACAAGTGTGCCCGGAGGGTCTTTCACCATCTCTGAAGTGGGATGGCGTTACCTCGAATGGGCTTAAAGACCCCGCGAAAGCCTCAATGAGGCGTAAACGAGCAAGAGATCGATTTTCAAGATATTATATCTCACTTCATCTCCACCTCGCCCAAGACTTGAGCGTTTGCATAAAGGTCGTCGATACAGATGCACTGGGCCCATTCTGGTGGAACGAAACGCGTCTTGGGCGACCATAATATAGGTCGGCTTCCCGAAACGCGTAGTCGACGGTCGGGTTCGCAGGTGAAGGGATCGGCAGCTCGGCCGGCACAGGTGCTGCTTCACTCTGGTTGGAACTTTGGGACTCGTCCAGAGAGAACCCCTCCGAAGCTTTGTCCCGATGACTCCTCTCCATCAACCTCGCTGTTGTCGTCTCAGGCCTCGGCGAACGAAAGTACGTCCTCAGCAGTTCGGGATCTGAGGGACCTGATTCTGATGATGAACCCCGCGCCGAGAGGGACGAAGGGGTGTTGGAGCTAGCGGAGCTGTCTCTATCAAAACTGTGCATCCCCTGAATGGAGAGATTGTTCCTCGTGTCGGGTCGCCTGCGAAGTTGACGGAGACCGAAGACCTGCATGCTGGTGAGTATCATGCTTGCAGTATAGAGACAGGAATTATTATTACCTGGGGTCTTTCCTCGTCTTGAAAGGGTCTGATGGCGCTTTGACTCTGGAACTTGGCCATGGCAAGCTCGGCTATCTCGTACAATGAAGGCACGAGAAACAACACAACCAAGACAAGAGCGTGAAACATCAAGACCGAATAGCCAATGGCGCTGCTGGCTTCATAGCTAGAGATCCCTGGGATCATTCCAATGCAGGCGAGCAGAACAGTGAGTCTTGCACAAGGAACCATCGAGCCCCTGGATAGCAAGCCTGAAACCGACCAAGCCCATACGATAAGACCGAGTTGAGCAACTTCACATCCAATCAGGAGAATTAGCTGAGGAGTTGCCACTGCCTGCAAACCCCCAATTGCAGTTCCGCGGGCAATCAGCAGCAAAAACGTGGCCAAGGTGAAGACGTCCTGATTTCGCGCGGACCCCGTTGCGTGATCCTCGAAGTTATCGATGATGAGATAGCCCATGTTCTGAGGGCTTCTTTGAGACATTCCCCACCAGCAGGCAACCAGCACTAGAGTAATCACCAAACATGTGAGGACAGTGTAGTATTTCGGCAGGAAACTAGCCCGGTCTAGTTGATAGGTGGTCCAGGCGACGATTGGCATCAGGAAGTAGCTGAGGAATACTCGCAAGGCGACCCACGCAGTCGCTTTATATCGATCAGTCGCGGACTTGTCGAGAGTCCAGAAGCTTGCCTCTCGGAACCAGTCGCGCGTCCACCGCAAACTGAGCCCAAGTTGAATAACACCAAAGAGGAAGATGAGGAGGACGAAGGCAAGTGAGATGATGTTGGCCCAGGTAGCCATGGTGACTGGCGCGCCGATGACCTGCGTCATGAGTTCCAGTCCTGGCGTTCCACCAAATGTTCCGTTGACCTCGTAAATGCCATCATTCACTCCGTAGTAAACAGAGTCGCGGATGACAAGGCCTCGCGGTAGCATCAACGTGGACCAGCTACTCGGGCTGACGACGGGCTGCAGGAAGCCCGGATATCTGAGGCTCAGAGCACCCGAGAAGAAGACGAATTGGATGTAGGATAAACAGTCGGCGATTCTGGTTAGGTACACTCGGCTCGACCCTGGTGAGCCGGACACATTCTCTTCCTCGTCAGTCGGTTGCCCTGGGATTGATATCTCACGCCAGCCAGCAGCGAGGACGACCAGTAGCAAGATGGCTGATGGACCCCAAAGACAAACTCCATACGCGGTTGAGCCGATACTCGGTGTCAAGAAACTGTTTAGACACGCAGTAGGAAGGTCATCGGCGCCACGCACGTCGACGTTGAGAGTGAAAGCCGCTAGGAGATGAGGCCGGTCGACTCGGAACAGAATCTTGAGGCGGTTCACCAACTGCTTGGAGCCGTTCTGAGCCCAAGGCGAAGGGTAACAGGACGTATTGGCAATTGCTCCAGGGTAGCGGTGCGAGCCACCGAGTTGAGCCAAGGTAACACCGGTGGAGACGTTTTGACGAAGGATCTGATCGCACGAAGTGAGGTCTGGGTAATGGCCCGTGATTTGGATTTCCAAACTGGTTCCCTGGTCGTCGTTTTCGAGGAACGCACTCAGGCTATCCGGAGCTAGTTGGGGTTGCGATGAGAGCTGTTGGCCAGAGGCAGCCAACAAGGGGAGGCAGTCCTGCCGCTGGACATAGGCTGCGAGATTCGGGCGCGCCAATGACAAAACAAGCGTGAAAAGAAGAAGATGAGAAGAGAATGATTGAGAAGTGAAACGGAAAGGAAAGAAAAAGGCAGCCATGGCCGAGAGGGCGTCGTGACGCGAAGAAGAGACAGACAGTCGAGACAGGGAATGGATGGATTGCTTCACGCAGATTCCGGGGGAGGGTCCAATCGAAGACCCATTCTGCAGCTACCTAATCAACCACCCGGTGACGTATGCACAACACGGAACGCTAGCTCTCGGGGGAAAGATGGAAAGTACGAATCGGCCGCGCGGTGTTGGAGCGTGGAAAAGGGGACAGGCGGACGGACCATCGTGGGTCCATCCTCCCCCTAGTCGATGCAGATCCGGCGAACATCACGGGCTGGTACAGAGAATACTTTCTAGGATAGTGTACAGATTTCTAGGAACAAGCTTAAACCAAAGACGGGAGGATAAAAATTAGGCCTGACGAATGATTATCAGACACTTTTAAATGCGACGATGCATACTATCCTGGGGGGGCTCCAACTTGAGCAGACGAGCCCTATGCTACTATGCTCATTGATGCCTTGTTGAATAGGCAATTAGCGGAGCATGCCACTGAAGCTACGCCCACAAGCCCAAGCGGTCGGCTCCTCATTCTTCATTCTACACCACACCACCAGACCTACCTACTGCTCGGCTGCATTTCGACCAATTCAGAAATCGATACGGATACGCTGCCTGGTGAGAAAAGGAGCCTCTCCGCTTTTGAGATGAGTTCGTTGGCGTTCCACGGCCAGTTCCCGCGGTGACAGAAGCATTGGACAAACGCCATCTTCCCAAAGCGCTGCTGCCATCAGCATCATGGGAGACTTTCCAGCTTCGCGTCGCGAACGGGTCGAGCAGTTTATCCACGACAACCATGCTCCGTTCCGCGGTCCAGCAACGGCCTTAATCCCTTCCCAGCATACATCTCCTCGCTACTCACGTCCTTCATCTGCGCTGATCTCCAACACGACTTCGGCCTCGGAACAGAAGCCTAGATGAGGACGACGTCGACGTCGATGCAGTTTGAGCGCCTCTTCTTCAATGGACTACAAGAGCGGGCCACGGCTAGCATGAAGAATCGCGACTACCACAATGCCATCGAATATCTCTAAGATGCCTTGCAGCGGGAGGCTGGATCAAGCTTTACCAATGCCACCAACGACTTTCGCCAACTGCAAATCCAGCTGGCCTTCTGCTACTTCTTCCAGGGAACATGGCGCCTGGCTGAACCTATCGTCACTAAGCTTGCTCAGTCAAAGGCAGGCAAGCAGGACCTGGCCGTATGTAGTCTTCTTCATGCTCTGTCACTCGCCTACCTCTCCGAGTATCGGTCCGATGACGCCTTGGCAACATGCAAAGGGCTCTCCTAGGGAAAAAGAGGCTTTGCAACGCGAATGGCGCCGACTGGCAAGAACATCGAGAGGCTCTTGCACTTTTGGCCACTATTTTTCAGATGGAGGGTGATTACATTCGCGCCTAAGTCTTGCGCAGACAGCTCCCTCCCGACTTCATTTACACCCACCCGTCCAACGAGATACAATATCTACAAAGCAAATCGAACTTTATTGAGCCAATCTTTCATGACGAGGATCCCCAGAAAACCGGGTTAGTAGAGCTCGATGCCGGGCCCAGTCCCATGAGCGAGGGACAGGGTGAAGGCGTCGCCAGGAACGGCACTATCCGCAGCTCAAATGTGACTTCCTTGCGTGTCAAGATTCTGGAATACCAGCGTGATGAGGCGGACACAATGAAAGAGGTTCTTTTCGTCCATCCAGCCGAGTCACAGACCGCAGATGACGCTGACGATGAGGCTTCGCCCGTCACAGAGAAAGGGTCTCTACGGCGCCGTCTTACTCACTTGCTCGGATCCGCAAAAGCTCGCCGAGTCGGGTCTGGTGCGATGGCAATTAGGGCAGGCTCAGAGTCGCCAGCAGACGAAATAGCGCCTGTGACAGTCTCGCCTGTTCCGGACTCGCCCGCGGTAGCGTCACCATCAGGCTCGCAGTGCGATGGCATGTGGTTCAACATCAAAAAGTCAAAAACACTCTTGAGAAAGCGAGCTCGGGTAGGAGGAAGCAAGTTTTCGTTTTCCAAAATTGGCGCCAGACAGAGAGAATCACCCAATCGCAATTTCCAGCATATACTCACCGAGATAGCCAGAGTGGCTCTTCCTATAATCCTTAACAAGCCAGTAGCATCAGTCCCATGGTAGACTATTCTGGACCAATTCCCGCAACGGCGCCAAAGGATGCAGGGAATGATGCAGAACCAACTGGTCGGACAGAGACCCAACCTTTCATTACACCCCGTGTGTCCCTCCACGCCAATCAACTGGATCCGACCTTCGATCCCCAGGCTCGAACATGAACAACAGAGCTGGCTGATGATGAGACGGATTCGGCATCTGCTCCACGCAATCACCACAATGTCAGCCGAAACCAAAACTCGTCCCCCCGCGGCCAAGGTGGTCCAGGGGTTGCCGGAATTGCGGGTGGAATCAACAGCTTCACGGCGGTTCAACAGTCTAGCGCTCATGCAACAAAGTCGACCTTTGATTCAATACCACTGCCTCACGCTCAACCTGATATTTTACCAAAGACAACAATGGATACGGCTGCCATCTTAGCTTCCCTGAAGACGATGGAGGACAAGGAGAGCCTCCAAAATGCGAAGCTTAACCTCAAGATTCTGTTGCGGCGCTTGGGGTCGCTGAATAGAAATCAGTTCCTCACCCCGGATGTTCAACGGGCCATACAAAATCTAGAGCAAACCGAGGCCCTTGATTACGAACAAGGTCAAGACTCTGTCTACGACACAATGGATGATGGTGACAGCGGAACAGAGTCGGCATCAACACCGCGCACGGATAGACATGGTGTTCACGCTTCCAATTTTCCCAATCTTAAAAGGGTATTCTCCTGGAAGATGGGATCTGAGGATGCTTACATGACCGAAAACTTCTAGCGCCAACATATAGATGGCAATAGTGCGTTAGTTTCTCCGAGCACTGTTGACGAGCATCCTCAACCAACCATGAGCGGCAGTAGCTTGGCTTCAGAGCATCAAGGCATAGAAGATTCTGAAGAGAGGCGAGAAACCTTCACTGTTGGCGGTGTCGGGTTGGAACTCGACTACATCGGGAGCTCTCGGGAAAGGCAGTTCAACAAGACAGCGTCTTCGATACCGAGAATTGAAGCCAAAGCATCGTTGACATTGTTGCCTTCGTGTGTGGTGTTCATGAATTGATGGGACTCTGGAGGAACCGTGCCTAGGTTCTTTTTCTTCGTGTTACCCTTTGGCTATTTCCCACATGTTTACTGTCGTCTGGCGTTGGATTGATCAGAAGCTGACATACTTTCGTTCTTTCTGTAGGGAAGCCGTATTGTTTTCCTTCGTTAGACCGGCCTGATCCAATTAGGCAACCTCTTCCATATTCAACCGCTTCACTTTTACAAGGCGCAGCGACAGATTGAAGCTCTTTTCATCATTCGAGCTGCTCTATTGTCCTCCTCACCATCGTCTCAACCTGCTGCCACCTTCGCCTGAGCAACTCTCGCTGGCTATCTAGCCCCACGTCCGCCTCGTCCACCTTGAGCAACGTCTCCCCTATGTTGCCCAAAAGATCGTCGAGCACCATCCGCAACAGCTCATCGACGTCTACCTGCGAAGTACTCCCGTCGTCTTCCCCATCAAAGAAGCGCTGCCACTGCCGCGGCGTGCAGCACAGCATGCGCAGCGCGACCTGGGTGCGATGACAGCCGAGCGTCTGGTCGTCGAGGGCGTAGCGACCCAGGAAGTCGACACTCTTGAGGTCCTCCCGCTGCGTCTTGTTCAGGCGCGGCAGGATCACGTCGTCGAGGTGCACTTCGTCCCAGCGATTGGTGTCAAGGATGAAGCCGTACTCGGCCAGGAGGAAGTCGTTAGAGTGCGCCCCGTAGGAGAGGTAGACTTCCTCGCCGGCGGGGTATTCGCGGGTCGCGACGATGTTGTAACCTGAGGCCGTGTACGAGAGCTGGCAGCCCTGGTCGGCGTGGTTGAAGAGGTCGGCGGCCGGCATGCACATGAGCCTGTCTGCCTGCGGATACGCCTTCATCTTGGGCATGCTGTTGTAGAAGGTTCTGGTGTTGACGAGCACCCAGGCGTACAGGTAGTCTTCCCTCTTGAGATCCGGGAACGCCTTCAGGACAATGTCGGCCTCGCGCCGGAATCGCGTTGCTTGCTTTTCCATGAGGTCCTTGGCTCGCTTCGGGAGCAGGTCTTGCAGCTCCTTGGGCCACATCATGGGCACGCCAGCCTCGAGGTCTTCCCTGGTAGGGAGGACGGTTCTCCACATGGCGAAGTCATCGGTTTCGTCCAGCGCAATCTCGGCGGCTAGAATGCCTTGGACGGAGACGCCAGGCAGGAGAACATTGGTCATGGCCTTGGGAACAGTATCTATGGTGCGGACTGACTTGATTGGTACACTGAGAACGACATCGTTTGTCTAACATTCACGGTCAGAATGACGAGAAACATCAGGAGCTTTGCGGGAGACGTACTCTGATGTTGCGAGTTGCGACAAAGCCGATACCTCGCCCCGGGAGCACTTCTGGCTCGACTCCATTGAGCTTGACGCCTTTACCTTCCACCCAAGGAATGAATGCCTCGTCAATAGACATCGCAGATAGACCTGAAGCCAGGTGCACACATTCAACGAATTTTCCAAGACATTGGTACTCGCCTCGGTGCAATTACCATCCTTTTAGGAAGTCGCCATCAACGGGAAGGAAAATGGATCGATGAGTCACCTGACTTAGGTAATCATGTAAGCCTGGAGAAAGAATTCTAGCAGTACTAATAAACACTTTGCACTTCCAGTAAAGCTAAGAATAAGAAAAGAAAAATACAGAATGAATACGCAACTGTTGATTCGATTCACAGTTTACGATGCCGCATCTGAGAAGGCTGCTGAGACTCTCGAGGTTGGCATCACCTGCTAGTAGGAAGAAGGCAGCCGGCCTTTGTTCTCGACCGATCACGACATTTGCCTCCTCTCCATTTGGTCAGCCCAGTCCTATCCTTCAGCAATCCTCAACGATCTCTGCAATCCAGTCCGTTCCCGAACTTGTTGCATCACTCGCTTAGCAGGTCTTCCTAGGCTGGGAGTCCATCAAGCCTAGTCTTGGGATGCAGTAGTCGGAGCAGGTCCATGAGATTGGTTGGTGAGATGGAAATGCCGCGCGGCCTCGTAATTTGCGCAGAGCTTCGCTGATGATAGTCTAAGTTCCATATCCTTAAAGTCCCCAAGCAATTTGGCAGTCTCCTTGCAAAGATAATCCTTCAAGTAAAGGCACAACTCGACTGAATCCGCCGGACTATCATCTCCTTGTCGAAATTCCTATTGATCCTGTCAGTATCCAAATACCCCGAGAATAGTTCTTTATTCTAGAATTTCATTGCTATGGCCCAACATGTAGTCGACTGGGCCTTGTTAGTCAGTAGGTCCCCCTCCCTCGATCCCTTTGTTCTCCCAACTGAAATTCCCATTTGCATCACTTCTCGTGACTTACTGGAAAGCCCTCCTGGCTCTGCGCACGCTCGTGTCTTTGGAGCCGTCCCTGGCAGCTCTTCTTGTGCCTTTGACGCAGGGAATTCGGTATCTGGAAGCGAGTAGGTATGGAACAACCACGGTCGCTACATTGGCGCAGGGTCTTGGACACCGATCCTTGTGCCATGACTGTGGTCCTCGACTGAGAGGAGAGCACTGCCCCTTGCTCTAGGTCGTGGAGGTCGGTTGCATGATGCTGCCCGTCTGGCTTGATTGCATCTCCATCTCGGGTACAGCTCTTGGAATCCGCCTGCAGTGTGAAGTTGGCTGAGGCATCGTCGGATTCTGCTCTCTTGTCGAACATGCCCCGACCGTGGGCGTTGGCTGCAATAGCCTGCGCTTCGGATCGAAGCTTTTGTAACTCTGCCCCTACTCTGCCTGGCACCCCACCTGCCGTTCACTGAATGATTAGATAGCATTCAGATAGCAGGCTAACAAACAACATATGAACAGTGACATTCTGTGTGGCTTTTTAGTCATGTCTTTTTGTCTTTCTTTTTGCCGCACAAAGGACATATTTGACCTGTCGGGGTGATGCCGTCGGTGCAAAAGTTGCATGTAGATGTACTTGTTTCCACCAGAGCTTCTGTGGCTCTCTTTTTCCCACACAGAGGACATATCTGGCCTGTCGGGGTGATACCGTCGATGCAAAAGTTGCATTTGAGCCCAGATATTGTGCTTGTTCTCACAGGGATTTCAACAGTTCGTTTTTCCCCGCATAAAGGACATATCTGACCAGTCCTAGTGATACCGTCGGTGCAAAAGTCGCATGTATACTTAGACATCGTGCTTGCTTTCATGAGAATTTCCAGCGGTCGGTGGGATAGATCAGCGGAGGGTTCTTGAATCAGACCAGATTAGGTCGCGGTGCATATCGACATTTTAAGCTAAAAGAGGCACAACGACGACTCGTTTAATTGTATTTTCCCAACGCCCGGCATTAGCCGACCAGATTGCTAACCTGATGTGCGGTTTCAAATTCAGACCGCTCATCATCAGACCAGCTCACGTCCAATCTTCTCGTTCTGTCGCTGCTGAGCCTGCGGACCTATGACGTCGCTAAACTTAGCTGACGATTCGCTCTTTGAAGAAACCAGAGTCTCGACTCAACTCAGGGTAGAGGATGCACCAAGATTCTTCAAGGAGCATGGGATCTTTCACCGAGCAGATGAAGAAATCAGAGCGCTGGTTGCAGCTTTGGGTGGCTCGGCTGTCAGCCCAGATGGCATAAACGAGTTCAAATCGAGGCTCTTGATCGACTCGGTGCGGACGCATGACAAGACATTGCCCGCGGTTAGTATCTGACTACATTCAGTGTCTGCGAAAGATCATCGAACCCTTTCTCAGTCATCCTCCCATGTTCTGCTATAGCCTCGGCTCTGACCCAGGAGTCTTCTTTGCTCTTACGGTAGAACACAATCAAGACCACCGAATCGCCGTTTACATGTGGGGAAATGAGACGCAGTTGGAATTTTCCGACAAATCTCACATCGGCCCATCCAGAGGGATCACCGCATCAAATGGCCTGGCCCAAATCCCTTACGTCTTTCTGAGTGAGAGGAAAAAACTGAAAGATGTTAAGATCAGAATGGAAAAAGGCGGCGTGTAAGCTGGCTCGCTTCACCCTTCCCACGGTTTTCTAACACAAAGTAGCACGGTAGTTCACCCACGGCTCGCCCTTTCCGTGCAAGAGGGTTTCGCTATTGCTTACGGATGCCAAAAATATGCCCATAATCCCCATTTATCGTCATGAAAGGTAGCTCAAGATGTCGGATGATCTTGTCAGTCTGGTAGATCCCAACGCTGATCCCCGATGTGAGATTGATGAGACTCATTTACAGGGTCGAAAACGTTCCGAAACATGGGGCTTTCAACCTGGTTTGAAGCTGGCCCGGGGTTGAACAGCGTTTGAAGATGCAGATGGTATAACTCAGAGCCGTCGGTGACGCGGGTCGAAGCATCGAACTGGTTTGAAGTACTGGATGTCGAGAACGACAACCCTAGGGTAGGCAGCATCAAGACGTTGTTTGACGGCGTCCGGCTTTGAGTGACGGCTCTACCATTTTGAACAATGGGTGGGATGACGGGGGCAACGAGAGAAGAGCCATTATCACCGTGATAGACAGCTTCAGGATGATGTCGCCGGCCAGTATTTGAACGGATCGTGCTACTGGCTGGTGTTCCCGGATCCCTCAACCCGGGCTTTTGCTCAATATTTCTGAGAAGCGACTGACGCCATGTATTGATGGCGTACTGTCGCACTGGAGAAGGTCAAGTGGGCCATGGCCTAAGCCCGATAATTGACACGGGGGCGCTGATTGACCGCAACGATTTGTGCACCCCCTTTTGGCGATGGCTGGTACCGAACTGTAGTCTACCCTCGTGATGCGAAGACCTGGTTCTGGACGTTGAACTTTGCTCTAGATTTCGTCAGAAGCCACAAGATTATACGACGCCGAAACATGGCACAGAAACCCGCCCGTATCGCTATAGTTGACGATAAATGAAGGTCTGGGACTGCCTAGAAAGATGCGGATAATCGACAGCAAGGTTTGCACATGATGAACGCTGGAAATTGGACCAGAATGTATTGAAGCTAACTATCCATTACTCTTGCCTTCAATTTCAACCACTTCTTCAGTCTTGTAAGGCATAGAGGAATCCAACCCGAAGCATCCTTAGTTGAACCTTGCAAATTCGAGACGGTCTTTTACTTCACCTAGCAGAGCTGCTGTAATTGTCCTCGGCCCAGCGCGTTAGTGGCCATGCGGCAACCTGGCGACAAAGGCGCTGAGTCAGCTCAACGAGACCGCACGTGACTCTACGTCAAAGATGCCATGGAGCTCTCAAGCTGCCAGTAACTTCAACCAGCAGGTGGCCATGACCCGCTAATAAGCAGACGAGACCTCAGACGAGACTTCAAATCCAACCTTGACATTCGCCCAAAACTCGTCCATTCCATCTCCTTTCCCATTACTTCTTCAGATATGACCTGACCGTACCTGCCTTTTCTCATTTTCCCTCCTGGACGCCCGCGTCTTGGCTCACGCCTCCCCCAGCTGACAAAGCGAAGACACCTTTCATGTAAGGTGAACCAACGCGCGCCGGCATTCTCATCCCCCCAGATCTTTCGCATATCAGGGGACCTTTCTCCTCTCCCTTGACCGTCAAGCCCTTCTTCTTGGTCATGTCCTCCTCAGACGAGCCACCCAGCATGTTTTATCAAGGAACCCTGCAAGACGGCATTTCCACGGCTGTTGGCCAACAGAAGCTGGTACTATGTTTCGTCACTGGTACGTTTGCGTCATTCTCCTGTTACCCCGGATGAATCACTCACGTAGCGACCCAGACGACAGCGAGGAAAGCACGCAATGGGAGAAGGAGTTTCTGCTCGACAAGGCAGTAAGCACGATTATTCCGTAGTCATGGCTCCGGGTAACGCTAACTGCGGTGTAGGTAAACGACTTGATCAAGGAGCAGGCTGTCGCTCTCCGCCTCACAGCTGGCTCCGACGAGGCTGGATATCTGGCACAAATCTTTCCCCTTCCCCGTACACCCACAGTCGTCATCATTAAGAACGGTGAACTGAAGGAATACATTACTCCTGGGACTACCAAGGAAGATTTCTTTCGTCGGCTTCAAACTGCATTTAGCGCCACGTCGTCGGGGTCCACGTCGCAACCCGCGTCGGCCTCGACAACGGCACAGCCTGCTCCCATAGTCCCTACTACCTCATCACAGGGCGTGTCATCTGGACAGCCGTCGACATCTGAGAATGTCCGGCGGATTCTGGCCGAGAGGGCTGCCAAGCTCAAGGCCCAAAAAGAGGAAGCTGAACGCAAAGCCAAGGAAGACCACGCCAGATCCAAAGCGAAGGGAAAGGCCGAGGCTGAGGCCGGTGCAAACACAGACAAAGCTGTGGCCCACAAGGCGGCCGAAGCGGTAAAGAAGAGACGCCTTGAGCAACAGGAGGAGCGACGACGTATTCTTAAGCGCATTGAGGATGACAAAGCTGAAAGGCGGTTGCGTGCGGCAGCGCGTGAGCAAGAACGCACTGGAGATATAAAGGGCGGCGGTGTTGCTGCCTCTTTGGTGAACGCACCCGAGAGCAAGCTACCATCCACGAGCAAGGCCAGTGAGATAACGGCCCTTCAAGTCCGGCTATTTGATGGCTCGACGCTGCGATCTCGATTCAAGACAGCTTCGCCCCTCAAGGATGTTCGCAAGTGGGTGGATGAGAACAGGACCGATGGCTCTCTGCCATACACGTTCAAGCAGATCCTGACGCCATTGCCTAATAAGACTATTGACGAGACGGAAGACGGCAAGTCGGTGGGAGAGCTCGGTCTGTCGCCATCATCAACGTTGGTGCTCATCCCAGTCAAGAATTTCTCTTCTGCCTACGATGATTCGTCTCAAAACATTGTGTCGAGGTTCATTGGCTTGATTCTTGGCATCTTTTCCTGGTTCTTGGGACTATTCGGCTCAGGAGAAGGGCGAGCACCAGCGAGCGGAGCAGCCAGCAATGAAGACCTGGCCGAGTCGTCCCAGGATCGTTCCCGCATCCAGAGCTTCCAAAACCAGGATCGACTGCGGGATCAACAATTGTACAACGGTAATTCCGTAAGTCCACGCACTCCAAAACCCACCCACAGGGACACGTCATTAACATGGAGGCAGTTAAACTTTGAGCCACGGCCAGATGAGGAGAAGAAGGATGACTAAAAACACTTCCAGTGAAGTAGAATTCCCATTCAGAGTGGGATTGTGGTGTTTTTTTGGGGTATTGTACAGTTGGTAGTCCCGAGTTGTAACAGTAGTCTTTTCCCTGTCCCAGTATGCACGCACGCTTTGAGGGAACCATCCAACTGGATCCCTCCCTAATGCTATCATTGTCCCGCGTACAGTCCATGTGTCATTTTTCCTCCTATCCCGAGCAATCTCTCAATTCATCCCGATGGGTTTACTGGCTGGCGGCAGCCTGGCAAGCCTTGAGCTGCTCGAGGTACCAGTTGCAGATCTGCATGTTGCCACCGTTGTCGTCCAAGCACTTGGTGAAGCTCTGGGTGGCACCGGCGCAGTTGTTGGTGTTGTTCCAGCTCTGCTCTTGGGGGGCGGCCGCGGCCTGGACGGGGGCAGCGGGAGCGGGAGCAGCCTCGGAGGAGCCGCCGAACATGCCGCCGATGGCGTGGCCGACTGAGGAGCCGATAGCAACACCACTGTGAGAGGGGAGTTAGTTGGCACGTGTGCGAACGAGGGGCTGTGAGGGTTTGGAGGGTCGGATGCTCCACCAGAGCTTGAAGGTCTCGACAGAGCCCCTTCAGAACCAGGGGAAAGCAGTGGAATTGGGTGTTTTGATGACTTACGCAGCAGTGCTGGCCATCTGACCGAAGAGGCCGGGGCCCTGGGGAGCAGCGGCGGCCATGGGCTGAGGAGGAGCCGGGGCGGCGGCCGGAGGAGCAGCCATGGTGGTAGCCGGACGCTGCGGCTGGGGCGCGGGAGCACGAGCCGGGGCGGTAGGGCGCGGGGGAGCGCGGCCGACGGAACGGTTGCGAGCCATGGCGACTGTTGTGGTGGTTTTGACGGGCGGTGGTGGTGTTAGGGGGTTTGGTGGTCTTGGTGTTTGTTCGGGACGGGTCGGTTGGAAGCTGGAGGACGGGACAGCGGATGGAATGGCGGCGGAGGAGAAAGTCGCTGAGAAGAAAGAAGAAGCCGAGAGTCGGATTTCGGAGGTCGAAGTCGGGAGCCAATGGGAGGGCACGGGTTTCAATGGGGAGTGGGGCTGGATCTGGTAGGGCCTCGGTAGTCGCATTCACGATGGCGCAGGGGTCCAGCAGGCTTGTCATGCCGACCGCTTATTGCCGGGAGTTGTCCGTCTGCACTTCAAGAGTCGCGGTAACTTGCTGGTATCATGCCTTGTCTATCTTTTTGTTCCTATCCAGCATGTTTTCCAAGCGATAGTACCACAATTTCGCACCAATATTATCAATGTGCTCCTGAACGCCACCGATCCAATGTGCGCTTTGCGCGAGGGTGCCACTTTTGCCCTTCACGCCGACTCACTCCAGTGCCTCTCAGACACCTTTACTTCTGAGTCTTGCCCTTTCCCCTCTGCTTGTTCTTCTGCTTCTTCTTGTTCTTGGACTCTTGCGCTCCCGAGGCAGCCGCGGGGACTGGTGACTCCTCCGCGGGTCGCTTCCGGTTCTCAACAGACTTGAGCAGGGCCTTTGCCCGCTCCTCTGCAATCTTCTCGGCCAGCTTGACGCTGATGGACTTATTATCAGCCTGTTGGGATAAAGTTAGTCATTTCCAAGCGAGTGGGACGCGTTCGAGCTTACCAGGTCCGCCTTCAAGATGCGCGCCGTGGCTTCTTGGTTCAGCGTCACGGTGCGCTTCTCTTCGGGCTTCTCCTCGGGCTTCTCCGCCGCTTTGATCTTGGCAAAGTACTGTTGAACTCGCTTGAGTTCCGCGAAGACGGCGTGGTTTTGCGCATCAGTACCCTCCAATTTCAGCGAGGCTACGAGCGATCAGTCAGTCAAGAGGCTTGCCGCATAAGGATCAAGGGACACGGGGGGGG